>JAULKJ010120669.1:0-15211 GCA_032355405.1 Rubia balearica | reverse complement strand
GTTCATGTCACAAAGTTCACAATCAATGTCTTCTTTGACCCCTTACACATACATCAATCATTTAATACCCATTAATCCTAACGGCCCGGTAGAAATGTACCACCACCAAAATTGGCCCTAAAATTTTGAGTCCATCCCCCTCCGTCCAGTTAAGGCTAGGAAGTATTTTAGGAGGAAAAAGGGTCATGCAGGGCAGTCTGAGAAGTACAATGTAGAGTTCTTGGCAATGGAGCACATGCTTGTTTATGAATGGATTTTCATGAATGTCATATCATATGGAGGCCATAATTGTGATCCCACCCTAGGAAACTAAATGTTGTTTCACTATGAAGTAAAGGAAAACCCAAGCAATCCGGAGTTGATATGTCGTATTTTGTCTAGCATAAATAGTGATTGTTAGCATGACTTAAATGTTGTCGTAGACCCATTTCATAATTTGAAACTGATAATAAGAAGTGATGAATTATTAGGATTTACATAAGATTGGAGAATTGAAGATTGGGATTAAAATCGAAGGTGAAACCATGGAGCACGAAGAAAGAAAAGGAGATTGCAGATGAACCGCGGAAATCTGCCCCCTTAGTAGCATCCGTCGTGATTGCGGCAACCTATTGGTCAGAGAAGATTTCGATGGCCAAAAAATCATTGTTGTGACACCTATTAGATAGCAGCGGTGATGCAAATTTTGGAAGATGAATTATTTTCCTATTTTAATTCTTTTCTAAATATTGTTATATATATTCCCATTATAGGTGGAAATCCCTTTGGTTAAATTTTATTTCCTTTTCCTCTTTTTAAATTTTACTTAAAATATTTTCTAAGATTCCATTTATAATCTGAGATTTACAAGTATTTAGCTTAGATATAGTCATTGAATGAGATATATATTAATCGTTCAAGAATTGAAAAAACATGTTATTTCATATGTTTCTCTTTGTTTTTGCTATAAAGAACTAATCTTTTAGTTTCATGTGACGATTGAAGGGTTGTGAGATTGTAAATTTTTGTTCTATATTCCAATTATATGTATTGATTCTCTTGTCTTTGAATTCATTGTATTGTGTTGATTTATATAGTCTGGTCATCTAGGTTAATAAATATTTTTTCTTGTTATAATTTATGTTCCTTAAACATTAGACCTATTAATTAGCAATTCATGACTACAGTAGTCTATGTTCATTAGTGTTTAATGGAAAAGATAATTAATTACATGCTAATATTTCATGTATCTCATATTTTCATGGTCGTATTACTATTGTTAATTGCACTAGTACAGGGGTGGGCCATTTACGGTGCCAAAACCTGGCAATGGACGACAGTTTTTCACGGCCATCCCTAGCATCGTTGCAGAATCAGCCACGTGTTGGAAGGCGGTGCCTCCACCACCGTGGAACTAGGTATTCCATAACGCTTCTGAGACCGTGGTACCTTAATATATAACTGTTGTGGTGACTTTCAAATTTGGAGGAGTAGCGCATCACTGCCCTGATATATACTTCAAAACTAGAGGTTATGTTCCTAGACTGGGAAGGCTTACGAGCTCATCAAAGTGACTTCCAAATAGTATTTTAGTTATAGGACCAGTAATCAATTACGTCTATGATTGATGTTGGAAATTAAGTCGGGTTCCAGTACATAATATGTTTGGATCAAAATTGCGATATCAGATCCCATGTCGGAGGTTATGGAGGTTGTGGAATCGGGAATTGATTTAGATATTTGTGCAGGTTCCTGGGTGTTTTTGCTTCGATTCAGTTTTTGTTTCGATTACGGATTTGGGATAATTATTTTTTTTAATATGGTGGTGAGCGTCGTTTTACTTGTCAAATAATATGCCTACTCAGAAAAACATTAATTAGTATGCATGTAAGTAGAGTCGATCCCACAAGGAGCGTAAGCAATAATTATAATTTTTTCAACTAATTTCAAAATATTTTCTAGCGTAGCCACCACACCTTAAATTCAAGAATTTTTCTAACTCTAAAAATGCAAATGATTAATATAAAATGAGAAATAAAGATAAGAATGATATCTGCTAATAATAACTCATGCTAGTTAATATCGATCATAGGTGTAATGATGAATCAATCCTTACATATCTATCAGTTATAGGAAAGTAGGCACGCTTAACTTCCCCAATTCTTTCTTAATTTATTGACAGTTAATCAATTTTTAATAACTAACTGTTTCCCTTACCAAAATTTCCCCAAAAAGTATACGCTGTACTAGATACACATTTTGATAGTATTAAGGAATATACAAAAAAATTGGTATATCATTTACCAAAGTTAAAGCAAATAACAATGCACACTCGATTGATCCCTGTCTTGCTATTATAGTATTAACTAGTTAACTATTTTTCACAAGATTGTGCTACTTAGTAACATTTTTCCAACGATTACGTATTGGTGGAATTAGATAGCAATATCCTAACGAAATTCAAGTTGGTCATACTTAAACATATTAAGAATGAATTAAATCAAGAACAAATCAAGAACACACAAGAATCAATTAAAAAACAGTTAGGCCTCACGATTCATAAAATAACACTTATTATTCTCTGCCGATAAACTAATTATAGATACTCATGATATTCATATGAAAATCACAAAAGAAAATATCTGAAAACATTATGTTAAATTAAACTAGGAAAAGAAATTACTCCCATAAAATGGGTTCCGTTTGGGCAAACTGGACCCTCTGCGCTGGAACAGATTCTGGAAATAATTAGAAAAATAGTGTTTGCAAAATTCTAAACTGGTTCTAGACTAAAAAGTGTATAAATAAATTTCTAAACCCATGCCTCTTACACAGAGAAGAGGCTTAGTCTAAAATATCATCCAAATCTATTCCAAACTTAAATTCTAATCTTATTCTGATTTAAATAAGAGATCGGTATCAAAATCTAATCAAGTCTTCACAAAATCTCCAATCATGTATTCATAAAATATTATCCATATCTCCATAAAATATCCTCCAAATCAGTTCCAAATAAGAATTAATTTTGATTTCCATGTTGTCTACGCATTGCACATGGCTGGAAAATTTCTGCAAAAGATTGACTGTATTCTTTCTGCCATATTTGCCAATTTCTCCTCAAATTCCTCCAAAATTCTTCAAGCCCACAACATGTAATCTGTAAAAAATAATACAGCTAAAGTGCAAATTAATCTCGTAAAATCACAATAGACCCCATAAAAAACAACATAATTTATATGAGTTAGAAAGTATCATAAAAAATGTTAGCGAACCGACATCCAAAATCAAAATTGTTGTCGGAAATTTTAGATTTAAGTCATGGTATTAGTTTGATGTATGTACTTTATTAATACATTGAACGTAAGTAGTTTCATACTCTCTCAGCTCTATTTGCACTTTTATTTCTTTGTCACTATTCTCTATCAAAGTTTGACCGTATATTTGAATAGATTTATGAACAAGAATATAATCATATATGATATTGTTCAATTCGTCGTAACAAGTAGTTTTTAAATATCAACTTTTTATTTGACGTTATTATACGTAGGTAAAAATATTAACGGTCAAATATATTTCTTGAACAGCGTGATAATGATGGCAGTGCAAATCTAACTGACAGAGGGAGTGCAAGAATACACAGATAATTAGTTTGCCTGCAACTATGAAAATTTCTCTCTTCTCACCTATAAACCCCTCCTTTTATCTAATAGATAAAGAGTCAAACTTCTCGGAAAACACCATAGTTTTTACATTCAATTCTCTTCAGATGCTGCACTTTAATCATGTTTAATGAATGTTTTGCGAGATTAAACTAAATTAGTAATTGGAAGCATTTTGTAATAACTTTTATCTTAAGATTGTGAGATTTTGGGTTCCCTATGCCCATTTCCTATGATTATCAAGAATGCTTGTGTTTAATTTTTATGATTATTGAATGATTAATATTTTGATGACAACTAATTGCAATTATGACATAATTTATTGATAGGCTCAAGAATGGTCGGGGAAAGACTTGGAATTTTTGTAGGAATGGTCGTTAAAGAAATACTTCGTTATGATCTCTCTTAACCTCCTTCTAGAAAGGTTTCTTGTCAAGAGTTGTATTGACATCCTTTTGCTCCCCAACTTCTTCAACCATCATGCTACTGTCCTTAATCTTGTCTGTCCTTGGCCCAGAGTATTTTTTCATAGTATCAACATTCATAGGCTTCAAAACAATTTTCTTATTGTTGACGTCAAAGGAATAACTGTTAGCCCTACAGTCGTGCAGCACATATTGATCATATAATCATGGGCGTCCTAAAATTATGTGAGCAACCGTCATAGGAATAACATCACACCAAACAGAATCAGAATAGGCATCGTGTTTCAGATTTACTAGACATTGCATGTTGATAGGAATATAGGTGCTATTTATCCAAGCAACCTTGTATTGCTGTGGATGAGGTTCGGTAGGAAGTTGAATATTCTCAACTGTTGATTCTGAAACCACATTCATACAGCTGCCATCATCTATAATTAGCTTCCTTGAATCCTTTCCACAAGCAACAATTGTTTGGGAAATTAAAGTCTTCCTCCAGTCTTCTTATGCAACCTTTGGGGTATTAAGAATGTGTCTGACAACATTCAGAAAAGACAAATCTTCCTCCCAACCCTCAAGGTCATTAATATCAAGCGTTCGCAGATCATCAAAACAATCATCATTGCCTTTATCAATCTAAGAGGTTTCATCTTCATATTCTTGGTCAATAACAACCCTTAAAGCCATGAGTTCATAATGCTCTGATGCCAAAATTGATGTCGTTTCTTCCGCAGTCTCAGCTTCACAGCAGTACCAGTGGAAAGTTTGCAAATTCTACTCTTTATCGTTCATTGGTTGGTGCTCTACAGTATCTCACCATCTTACACGGTATCACGCCCAAGCTTGGCCTGATCCGGCCTTTGACCCCTTTCTGTCCATGTTTGCATGATGATTAATTCTGTTGCAAGTGAGGGGAGTGTCCCACATTGGCGGTTGACATAGTATTTATTTAATATATAAGACCATGGGTCACTCTACATAGTGTCAATTGGTTTTATGATAGAAGCCCATGAATCTCAGCTTGTATTTTTTATTGATGTTAAGATTACGTTAAGAAGTCACAACTAAGGGTGAGTTTGGCAAAATTGTGTTCATAAGTAAAGTTGACATATTTTGGATTATTTTAAAAGTAGGGAAAGATGAGTTTCTGTTTTTCCTCCAGAATTAGCTTCTGCTTCTAAAATAAACAGTGTTTTAGTAGTTTACCAAACACAAAAATTGGCTTAACTTATACGTAAAACACTTATTAGCCCTACCAAAAACAATCTAAGTATGATTGTTGATTAATTGATTGGGTTATGCTTGAGGATGGAATTGAATTATTGAACTGGTGTGAGGTTGTGGCTAGGAAGGACAACATGTCGTGATTATTTTTAGAACTGAATTACATCGAGGTTAAAGAGTGATTACAAAGGTTCTTTCTTTAAATCATGTGGTAAGTAAGACCATCGGGGTTTCCATGGAGTTTTAGAGGGAATAATTGAGACATTGAATTTCTAGAAGGCAGAAGTTTTGACTAAAATGGAGGTTCACTTTGGGTCCCATTGCTAAATGTTATTTTTGGGGTTCGTCTATGACAGAATCCCACGTAGACTAATGTCGAGAGTATGGGCAAGCAATTGGTGATTCAGAAAGCCGTGCATCAATTTTGCATCAAAATCATAAATAAACGATGAATTACTTACCAGATATTCAAAGGGAAAGAAATTAAGTAGAAAAGCTGAAAAAATGGCAGAACACTGTGAAGAAGAAAATGACGGATTGTCTGAAGAAGACAAAGAAGCAAATAAAAAATAGAAACCTTAAATTTCAGTTCACTGCATGCTGGGCTCCCAATTTATTTGCAGGTACTGAAAAAACCCATAGTAATTAGCAGTTTCAATAGTTTTATAAGGACCCCATTTAACGATTAGACGGCTTAAAGAAAGAATTTGTATGTTTTAAAAATTAAAAACACTTTTGAAAGCACAATATATGTTGGTCTCTCCTTTTATTTTTAGATAAGGCAACTTATTTCTGTAAGTATATTTCCACCAAATTAACACAGTCTATTTATTGTTTTAGAGTATGCATTCTGCTGATCCTGTCCGAACAGCCCTAGGCATTTGTCTGTTTTATTTTGGGGAGAGGTCTGCATAGTAATCCTTGATCCATGATTCCAACATCTCAACCTCCACTTTCCTCTGAGCCACCAGCCAGGCCGGATCATCTTCACCAGACCACAGTATGTCTAGGCAGTGTGATCCTGCATGAAACAATTAGTAAATAAATAGCTCATATAGTTAATTCAATATCTCTAGTTACACAATTAAAATTATCAACCAAACATTGTTGGGGTCGATAAAGAAGATTTTTATTTTTTCATATTAGGACCACCTTAATTAGCAGTACGGCTTGTGAATAGCCTCTATTCAGTTTGTCACCAGTTCACAATCGCACTTCCTTTTCACAAGGAGTAAATATCATTTTAGTTTCTCATTAGGTAGTCTTAAAATTCACTGCCAAAAAAGAGTCCAGTAGTAACATGTATTTTGTGACGTGTAAGGAAATGCCACGTTACTAAATACTTGTGACATGTATACATGTCACTAAACTAAATTACTACATCAATCCATGTCACAAATTTAGTGACACTTCTAAATTTAACTACATCTTAAAACGTCACAAAATATATAACTATAGTTCAACGCGCCACAATATATTAGTGACACGTTGAATAGAGGCATATCACAATGCGTTACTAATAATTTTACCTATGGTTTTGAGTGTTATGGATGCTCCAAAAAAGTGTCATAACTGGAAGTTTTTTTAGTGAAACTAATTCTCATCAGATATATATATATATATATATATATATATATATAGGTACGCATAATTCAACAAGAATTAATGACTTCAACAGGTAGCTTTGATATACTATGAATTTAAAAGTAATGACAAACCATTTTTCGTGTAGACAGCAACCAGGCTTGCTGATAAGTTCTCCAGAACCCTGAAAAAGATAGAAAAAATAAAGATTTATTTTCCCAAAAATGATTTGCATAAAAGGGAAGAGTATATTACCCGCCAACACTGAAAGGATCCTTTAACCCATTGGAGAATATGATGTTGCTCCCAAATTTCTTCAAAACCAGTTTTATATCCTGAAAAATTTAATCAAAATTTTTAGGGGCAGAGTGGCCTTGCTGCCACGATCCTCTGAGATTCAACCCTTTGTTGCTCAGATTCGTAAAAAAAAAAGTTTCAGATTTCTTTGCCATATAGTATTCACCATTCATATTCTATTGTTAATAAATAACATACATAAAAATAGGATATATAAAAAATTTACACTTGAACGAATATTTCACTAATAATATTATTATTTGTATATTAACAAAGCATATTATTTGATCAGAAATACCTGGCCTCCATAGTAGGTGGTGATCCAATGGGGTCGAGGTGAGACCCCATACACAGTTTTGCAGTCTCTTTCAAAATCCCTTAAACTGAAGGGAGCAGCTGGGAACATCGTATCATTGCTTCCCCGCCCAAAAGGTATTACCATTTCGCTGCATGTCTATATTCTATCACATTTAAATGTCTAGTACATGTTTTATTTCAAAAGTGGTAATGAAAATTTTGTGCAAATTAGAAAATGTTTTCAAAACAACTGTAGTACTACTTCTGTCTCATTTCAAACTGCAATTTAACTATGTATTTAATCGTCAAAACTTCTTAACTTCTGACCATAAAATTGAATTCGTGTATAACTATAAATACTATCGCATGATATATATGTCTTACTAGATTCGTTGTAACATATATTTTCAAAATATTAATTTTTCACAAGTTTTAATCGTTCTCAACGAAAGATACTAAGAAACGGACAGTTTTCAAAGTACACGGATGAAAATCAAAGCGTGAAGATTGAAATTGGACAAATGGCAGGAGAATTGATTCAACATACTTGCCAACTCCATCCTAAATTTGTCTCGGAGGGATAGGAATACTGTTGTGTGTCGTAGCAGGAAAGATTGCCTTCTAAGGCAACAATTCCGGCGACGATTCGATCAATTACTGTAGTTCCAGGGGGTGCTTCGTCAACCCCGTTACAAAACAGGGTCACTGGATATTCCGGCGGGTAATTGTATTGAGCAGCTGTTGAGTACATCATGTCCAGGAAATCCTGCAGCTCCCGCGAGTTATTCAAAGTCCTATCCAAAACAACATACAACCACCACTTTACTATCTCATATTCAAAAGAACATTATTTTCATATAAAAATATCAAAGAGAGAATTTTAATTAAGGGCTGTGGAATTTTTATTTTTATTACAACTTTTTTCTCAAAGTCAAATAAAAATCTTGACTTAAAAAGTGTATTTGACGTAATTATAAGTCATTTTACTTCTAAGTAGTTTAACTGTTCGATAAATTATAAAATATAATTAAGGGAAAAATAATTGTGTTTCTTCCTTAAAATACGTCAGCTTTAGTTATGAGTATAACTCCACCAGCTTTAGTCATAAGCAAAACATTTTTTTAGTATTTATTAGGAAATTGTTAAAAATAGTTTATGTTGAAAGCAGAAATTATTTTTTGAGAGAAAACACAAATTAATCTCTCCCTACTTTCAAAATAAATTGAAGTTTGGTAGACAAGCTTGTCTACCAAACAGAGCCATAGTCTTAATATCATACACCACATGATGTCATAACACATGATGTCATGCAATTCAATTAGGAGGAAAATCTTTTCTTCTTCTTTTGTGTTTGTAAGAAATAAAACAAAAGTGTAAACTAATGAGAGGAAGAAACACGAGGGAATAAATATACTCCCTCCGTCCCTCTTATTGTGTCTTATGTCACTATTCATCAATAAAGTTGATACTGTTTAAATTTTAAAAAATTATAAATTATAAATATAGAAATTATTGTGTGATGTATTTCTACATTCATCTTAACACATATTTTAAAATATATAACTTTTATAATTTATTGTTATATATAATATAAGATATTATAATTATAAAATCATCAATGAATAGTATAAAAGGAGGAAGTAAGACACAATTAGAGAGACGAGGAGCAGTTAATTACGCGCATGTATTGAACTTTTGGGAGAGAATATTGAGACCCTTTGGTTGAGAAGCAATTTTGTCAATGACAAGCCAGGAATCTCGAATTGTCTGGTAACACTTCTTGCTGACTTCCTGTGCCATTAACAACAGTTATTTCAGAATCTCTTTAATTTTTCTCCCCTTTTTAAAAAATAGAATCCAAAAGTAGTCGATTATTAGATAATTACTTTGAAATCCTGGGAAACTTTGTAATAATATCCATTTTGTGGGGTGATGTCATCAAAGAAAAGAATTGGAGCTGACGAGGCTAACGCACCAAGAGCAATATGGGGATACTTGAGTCTGAACCATGATGCAAGCACTGCACAAAGGCATTAACATAATGTTGCTTCAATTGTCATTAATATTAATATAAAATAGTACAAGTAAAAGAATGAGTTCATCTCTTGAAAGACGATTTTTCCATAAGTTTCAGAAAAATCAAGGTTTAAAATACAAATTAGAAGAAATCAGGATAAATTTTTAGGTTACATTAATCGAGACTGTCTTACACATAATCGGGGCTGTTTTACACATAATCGGGGCTGTCTTACACATAATCGGGGCTGTTTTACATGTTAAAATAATTCAAGCGTACACATAAACATATTCTTCTTTATTTTTTATGAATGAAAAAGTCTTGTTCGAGGCTGTCTTACAGCGAGATTAGGGATTAATGTGTAATATTATAAAGTTTAATTAGAGATGAGGCTCCATATGTAATTTAAGAAAGTTTGGGAAAGAAGGAGAGATTTGAGTGCAAATGCAATTTTTTTCGGGGGTGCTAGGCATAAATAATTGGAAAATTAATGATCCCGGCTCAAAAGAATCTCGTGGGTCGAGAATTTGGGTTAGAGAAATTCGCGGATCAATTTTTTCCTCATTTACACGCAATGTGTTTTCAGTATTTAATGTTTCAATCAAACATTGTGATGTTTTTTCATAAGCCGTTTTTCCCACTAAAATGATGTGTTTTAAAATTAAATTTTGATCTTTTATTGTAAATCTTGTGTTTGCATGTTATTTTTTTGACACTTTATACATGTTGACACTTGTTAGTGATATTTTATTATAGTAAATTTTTATTTATAATTAATATTTTTATTTTTATTGATGTATTTTATTTTCAACAAGTGCTTTTAAAAATTGATCTTGATTTTTTTGAAATATTTATATTTTATTTTGTGTATACTTTGATGTTTCAATGGTGCAAATTAATTCTTAATATTTTAACAGTGATGTTTTATTTTTTCCAATACATTTTTCACATTTTGATGTGACACTTGATGTTTTAAACTTCATGTGTATTTAAGTTTGTTATAAATTTTTAGTGTATTGGTTTGATGTTTATCTATTTTAATTTGATGTGTACCTTTTAATTTTATGTATATTTCACTGTTTTTATTTGATGTTTCAATTATATTTATTTTGATGTATTTTCTTTGTGTGATGATTGGATTTTTTTATCATTTTAAAATGCTTTTTTAATGTGATCATTTGATGTTTAATTACTTTAATTTTTTAGAGTCCGTCTCTTGAAAGACGGTATTTTCATAAGTTATGGAAAGACTAAGATTTAAAGTGCAAATTAGAAGAAATGAAGATAAATTTTTTGGGTTGCATGAATCGGGTTACAAAGTTTATAACTACTAAACGTTGCATAATAAATTTTCAATATTGCAACTAATACCTTTTACCTTTTATTATTCGAATTAAACCCCGTCTTTCCATAAACCTATGGAAAGACGCTCTTTCTCAAGACTTTGCCAAAAAATTTATGTTAATTTTTAGTATTTTTATTTGTCATTTAAATTTTTAGATTTAATATTTTAGTGTATATACTTAATTTTAAATATCTTTATTTGATGTGTATATTTAGAATTTATTTTAAAATTTTAATTATAATTTAGTGCATTTTTTGTGTTTTGATTTGATGTTTACATATTTTAGGTTGACGTATATTTTAGGGTATTTATTTATTTTGATGGTTTAAAATTTTTATTTGATGTTATTTATTTTTAATTTGATGTGTGATTAAATAAATGTATTAAGGCCAATATATATTAGTTGAACAACAAATAATGTTTTCAACCCAAAATGGAACTAATTTTGACCAATTCCCTTCGCATAGCCCAAAACTGAATTCACTCTTTACTTGTTCGACCTTTATGTCGTCGACGACGATGCTACCCTCCAGTAACCGCTTTGCGAGCTGCCGTCAACGATGTTACCCACCGTAAACTCATCGGGACGCTACCCACGAAACTTCCCTCAAAACCAGCATCTGCAAACCAGGGTTTTGGGCGAAAAATTCAATCCGAATTTACCCGGCAATGTTTCTTCTCCCTTTCGTACGAGAATTCATTCCCGGTGCCGCTAGATCTTCCACTAGTACCTCATGAAATTGTCACCTTGATGCCTAATTTTGACACCCATTGTTCCCGACCCAATTCCGACAGAGTTCCCCAAATATCACCGGCGAATTCTCTGATAGGAATCCTTCATTTGAACAATCCACCATGACCGATCAATTCTCTGACCACTCGAGCCATCAGCCATCACCGGTGAAGCAGAGAATCGAGAACTGTGTATTCTTAGGGTTCTGACGACGGCGACAGAACGTCTAGCGGAGAGGAAAGAATACTTTTTAACATTTGCAATTCAGCCCCTAAACTTCAAAGCTTCTTTTTTATTTGACCCCAAAAATATAATAATTGTGATTTGACCCCTAAATTTAATTTTTTTCTATTTTATTGTTCTATAATCTCTAATTAATCTATGGTCTTACTGTAATTCGGTATCGCAGGAGACGGATTAATAAAGATATTTGGATTTTTTGTATACCAAATCACACAATATAAAAATAATACAATTAAAAATTTACCTTTATAATTAGTATTGTTAAAAAATCACTTTTTAAAAATGGCACTTGCGACTTCTGGCATCTTAAATATCTTAATACATCCCCCATTGATTGTGCAGGCATAGTGCGCTATAATTAATTACGGTTAATTAACAAATGAGAGATTCTCCAAAATGATATCCGCTTTCAATCGAAATTCACAGTTTGATATTTGAATTTTGGATTTGTCCTATGAAGGGACCCATTTTTTAAATTTATATCTCAAAAGAATACCTTTCAGCAAAAAATAGATACCAATTTGAATCAATATTGTGTCATAATGGTACCACCTTTTTGGAATATTAGTTAAAAAACGGGTACTATTCTGTACATTTTCCCGTTAATTAATTAACCTAGAAAATTAAGTTGAAGCTGGGAAGTGGGAATTCTTACTTCCTCCATAGGAAGCGCCAAAAACGATGACGGGAGAATTCTGAGCTGATAATTTATGCTTCACATGCAACAAAATCTCGGCATAATCAGCCAAAGCTTGAGCGGAGCTGAAATATCCTCGAATCTCCTTGTTCTCCAATGATTTATCCATCGATCCCATTGGATTCGAATTTCCATAGAACCGATGCTGAAATATAAGAGGATTCTTTACAAATAACAGAAAAAATTGGAAACTCAAGTTTATGGATTTAAGAGAACTTTTATAAGATATCAACTGACCAGTTTAACAACTCTGAAGGAAAAACAAGAAGTCATATTGCTGTACCTCGATGTATACCAGGAGAGCCTTGAACCGTGGAGCGTTTTCCTCAAGAAAACCGACAACAACTAGGTCTTCGTCTAGCGGCGATTCGGCTCCGAGGTAAACGAATATTGGGGAGCTGGAATTGGCGCCACCCCAATACTTTGAATTCATCACATAATATTGTCTGAACTTGTTGTAACTTCTGGGGTTGAAATTGAAGTGGTCCAGAGTTTGTTCATAAAAGTTGGTCTGAAATTCTTTTGGTGGAAAATTTTCGGAAGCGGTGTTGCTCGGGTGGTACTGGGTACCACGCCGGGCAACTCCGAGCTTTGGGAATCTGTGGGATAATGGAAATGGTGTTTGTGAAGAAGATGAGATATAGCATAATAATACGCATAACTTGGGTATGCTCAAAAGATAATATTGATGGTTTATTCTCATTGTGGACTTATGTTAATATAATTTAAGATGGTGGATTCTAACTTCGGTTGATGCCTTTCGTTTCTTCCAGGGGTTTATGATGTACGTGTAGGAGAAGCATTAATCCTGTCCAAAACAAAAGAGAGATAGGGACGTTTAACTTTGTTATTTTGTAAACTACATTTCCTACTCAACAGAAAGCTATGTTTCCGACCACTCGATTTTATATAGAAAAAAGTGCGTTTATGCCCTTCAGTTCTTCTGTTTGTGCAGATATACCTCCGAGTTTTTTTTAAAGTGAATTTGTACCCCTATTGTTGTCTGAAAAATTGGTCAATTTCGATCATTGACGGATTCAGTGGAAATGACTGTTTTGCCCCTTAAGCAAAAAAAAGGAAAAAGAAGAAAATATCTTCTTTCTTCTCTTCTCCGCCACCTCCATCTCATTCTTTCTGAATCCAATGATTGGAACCCTCCGTTCACAAAAACTGTTGCCAATTTCAACGTCCTCTACTACCTCCGCCTCATCACCATCACTGGCGTATCTGTTACCATCGACTACATGTCTGGTACCTACGACAACCCTTTTCGCTCTTCTTTCCAAAATACAAAGACCCATTTCAATTTTGTGGTTGACGGGATGGGTAGCGTCGTGGCTATGACAAGGTAGTGTCGGGATAGTGGTGGGATACTGCTTGTGTCTTCGATGTTGCACCGATTTGATGTGCTGGATATAGGGGTTTTGATGGGAAGGGAAATGACATGGAGGGTTTTTATGGGGCTGTGGTGGTGGGTGTGTGGTGAATTGGTGGCGGCAGCGGTGGTGGTGGATTTATAGTGGTTAGGGTTAGGTGGTGGTGGTAGTGGTGGGGTGGTGAAGGTGGAGGAGTTGGTTGTGGAGCAATGGAGGTGGAGGTGGAGGTGGTTGATGGAGATCTGGATACGACTGCCACCATAAGTGAAGACATTTCACGTCTTGATCAAACATTCAAAGTTTAAGTTCGTGATCCTCTAAGTGACTTAGCTGGACCTATGCCAAGGTCAAGAACGAAGTTTAGAGATGCTGCATTGAATGCTTTGATTGATCGCCTTCATGATGAAGAACTTAAGAAAAAGTCGGCAACTACTTGGATTACTTATTCAAACTTGTCGATCAACTGAAAACATTATGAAAAACACTATACTCTTTTTCTCATCGGGTTTTCTTAATGAAATAGTGTGATCATTGTAACATTAATTTTATTTTGCTTTTGAACTGATTAAATTTGGCCAAGTGGGCCTTATGAGAGAAGCTCTAATTTTACAGTCAATCAGGATTTAGCATACTCAGTTTTATTCTGATTAGAATAAGATTTGGTAAGAGTAGATAAGGTAATATTTTTCTAGTCTGTTGATAGCTCATGCACAGCCGAATATAGCTAAGATAGGGTTTGATTTTTGGTATTTAAGTTAGACATGGTTTTAGCTTCCTTAAAAGATTGATTCAGATTCTGATTAGGTTTCCATTTGGCCAAATTTTCTCTTCTATTTAAAGAGGAGAGGCCAAGATTTTTTAACAATTCATTCATTAAATATATTCAGACTTTTGAGACATTCTCATTATCTTCATTGTTGCTTAAATCTGCGGGCTATTTAAGTTTCAATTTTCCTTTATAGGTGTACCATGTGGGCTAGACGTTTGTAGAGAAACCCTGTAAGTGTACCATGCGGGCTAGACGTTTATAAGTCGAGTTGGGTGTACCCTGCGAGCTAGATGCTGCAATTCGTGCATTTATTATTGAGTGGTGTGAGATTCTCAAGATAGATAAATATACGATTTTCCGCAATCCAGAGTTTTCGTAAGAAGATTCATATCAGTTGGTATCAGAGCAAAGCAAAAGATCCTTGGCCGAAATTTCATCAGGGTTTTGAGTTTTTGTTTTGCTTTTAATTTCAAAAATTTGTCATTAAATTTATAAACTCATTTGTGTAATATTTTAACTTTTTTGTTTGATCTTTCTTTGCAGGAAGGTTGAATCTAGGGTCGAAGGAC
>JAULKJ010120560.1:0-15213 GCA_032355405.1 Rubia balearica | reverse complement strand
AACCTCATCCCTTCGCCGCTAAACGCCGCCGCCAACGTCCACCGCCGCCTCAGGCCGCGCGTAAGTCACACGCGTCTTCTTCTTCTTCCATTGCACGCACCTATCAAATGTGTCCAGCACCTCGCTCTGCAACCACCATCGCCACTGACCTCGTCTGATCGACGCCATCCAGCTAACCCTAGTGCTGGCAAACTTCAATCTAGCTATCCCTTTCTAGCTCCGCGATGATTCCCGATCCATCATCATTTTTTAATAACCCATCGTCCTGAGGCGGCGAATCCTAGAACATGTGAAAGGGGCGTCGATGAGGAAAATCCAGTTGGCGACGAGGGGGCGACGAGGATGCTGCGAAACGGTGAAAATATGCTGCGGACCAGTGAAAATATGCTGCGAACCGGTGAAAATGATGTTGGATGGCGACGAGAGGGGTGACGAGGATGCTGTGAACCGGTGAAGGGCTTATAAATGCTTTCTTCGAGAGGTACGATGACGACCTCTCAATCTTCCCATGAAACAAAAAATTTCAATTGATATTATTTGAATGTGTATGTTATTCCCGATCTCCATAAACTAGTATTATTATTGGACCTAGTCACCCAATAAATTAAATTGTTGTGTTCTTGGTAATCACTCGAAGTAGTTGTTCATGTAGCTCGATCTGGTTGTACAGATGCATGTTTGTGGATTCGTTTGTATTTTTGTATTAGGAGTTTCATTTATATAGATGGATCCATTTATGTTTTCAAGGTGTTTACCGTTAGGATAACATAAATTGTGTTTTGAATAAAATGGTGTTATAATTCTTGAAAATTTCTGTTGATGTTGTAGTATTAATATGTGGTACGCTCATCTTTACCAGATTATCATGATATTTGCAAGAATCAAGTTAATATACCAATTACGATATTACAATTTTATTAAATCTCCAATCTGTAATAGTGCAGATGATCAGTTTGATTGACATGTAATTTAAATATTTTACAATAGATTAATTATTGTTAGATACTAGTTGAGTTGGATGTCAAATTATCTCAGCTCCTCTGTATATGTTACAGTAGGTTTAGGTGCTTGAATTTAGGTAAATATAATAAGTAGATATAATTAAATTTACAATGTATGAAGTATAATGAAGGAATGATATTGAATGTTTTTTATCAAAAATATAAAATGTACTAATATAAAAAATGATTTAAAGGAAAAAGTGTGTCACATAAAGTACCAAAAAACAAAATTTTACGTTCAAGAATCAAGGATGGTGACCTAAACGGACGCGGATTTGGTTGACCTCTAAATTACAAAAGCTAGTTGACGATTTGAACGATTCTTCCGCGTTCATCACACATTATTTATTCTAGACTAATAAGAAGATGTAAATTATTTAAGTATTCACATGGTACCATAAACAGTATTTCAAAAAATATATTGAGTATTTTAATTGAGAAAGTTTTCTATTAGATCGATTAACAGTTAGACCAATCATCAAAATTTTATTTTAATAACTTTAAGAATTAAATTAAAATTATTCATACATTGAAATAAATAAAAATAAATATCAGATCATCACATTAGTTACATCAATTATATAATGACCCCGGCTAACGATTAGTCGGCCTAAAATAAGACTTTGTGATTTTAATTTATATAAATTTCCATTTTTAAATATAATAGTGTGCATTATTTTGAATGGCAAAGTCTTGAGATAAACCGCCTTTCCATATATAGGGGTGAATTAAAATAATAGAAAGGTAAAAGGTTTTAGTTGTAATATTAAAATTTTATTATGCAACGTGCTTAGGTTATAAGTTTATGACATAATTAATGAAATTCAAAAAAATTATCTTGATTTCTTTTAATTTGAATTTTAAACCTTGGTATTTTCATAATTTATTGAAAGATCGTCTTTCAAGAGTCACTGTAAATTGCTACTGATTACTATATAAATATTGTAAGAGTGAGTATTCTAACAGGCGGCATGTCCACAAACTTATTGGCATACCAGGGACCTAGTTGCAATGGAAAATGAAGTAATTTTTCATGGGGCTGGGATTAGAATATGGGCTATGTATATTTCGTCATTCCTTTTTCTTCTTCATCAAATCTACAAAAATTTCTCGTTGACGATCAATTCCTCAAACAATATTCAAACATTCTTTCTTCTTCAAGTTGCAACTTCCTCCTTCTTCTTCTTCAAATATCCCTCATTTTTCGATTGAATAATATCCTTCTCCTTCGATCATTGAATTTTTGAAAATTCTTGCAAAATTGTAATTGCTGCAAAAGCATATTGCAAACTGTTAGGAACAATTGATCGGTGATCCTACTCCGGAGAATTCGGCACCGTGTGCAATTTTTCTGACGAGCCATTTCTCCGATCGATCTTTATTCCGATGAGCTCTTCAAACAACCGGTTAGTGCTTGGCGAAATTTGCGATCAGCTTTTCTCCCTGCAACGAGATCTACATCAATGAATTTCAGTTTTAAATCAATGAAATTCAGTTTCAAGAGTATGAAATTTTGCCTAATAGTGTCAAAGATATGAATTTTTTTACATCCGAATGAGTTTATGTAGTTGAATTTCCTTCGATGGAAATTATTGTTGTTGAAACTTCTGCTGCTGAAATTTTTTGTATATACTATGCACCAATTACCTTACAATACATATCATTTGTATTAAAATATGCATTTGTTTTAAAAGGTCTGAATATGAATTATGAAACTTTGCCAAGAGGTAATGTACAAGTTAAGTTATAAATAGTTTATGTTTTTATTAAAACATGCACATGTTAGCCGACAACTAGCATATACACAGAACGAGGAAGACTAAAATTTGATAATTTAAAATTGTCATATTAACTCTGCATTAATTACTTTACAACATGTATTGTTCAAATAAAATCACGTATCTGATTATAAATTGTCAATTCCTTTTATGAACAACAAAACTTTTCCATGAGGCCGTGCATAAGTTACCTTATGAATTGTTTATGTTTTGTTTTAAACATACATGTGTTAGCTTTCAACTAGTATTTCTTATAGTATACTTAACAGAGGTCACATATTTTGTAGTTTTTAAAAAATTTCATGTGTACTGCATTTAAAACCTTATAATATACTAGTATACTGATTACATTAAAAAATATATACTAGTATTTTTTATAAACAAGAGCAAATTTCCATGATTTAAATCCAAGAGAGGTCACAGAAAGTTTTGCCGGCGTGTAGCAACACATGTAAAGCATTGCATACTTTATAGAAGAAAACATGAAATTTGGTCAATTTCAAACACAAGAGGGGCTCTCGACATCTAAACAAAAGGGGAAGATAAAGTGCTTGTGACAGAAATTTTTCATTGGGGAACTTACAATTACAATAGTATTCCTATCTAAATTAACTGACATTTTCTAATACAATGAATCAATTATTAATTTTCAAAGTCATATTCGAATCTTCAAGTTCAGTGTTATCTTCAACTGAATGTCTTGTAGAGTCCAATGTTCAACATTGTTTGATTCCATAAAAGGTATAACCACTTAAAGTTTAAATTCAACTCTTGCAAAAAATCATACACATTGGATATTTAACAGTTGCAGCATAAAAGCAAACAGGTACAATTTCTAATTCAAAGCAAACAATAATAAACAATGAAAAAAGTCAAACACAATAAAACTAACAAGTACATATGTGATAGTAACATATACAAGATATGAGTAAACAAATGTAGTTCCTGATTCAAAACGAACAACCAACAACAAATTTATATTAAAAAATCATACACAACACAACTAACAAGCACATATTGGATACTAACATATGCAACATATCAGTAAACATGTGTTGTTCCTAATTCAAAATGGACAATCATCAACAAATGAAAATAAAAACATACACAGTACAATAACAAGTACACACTGAATACTAACATATATAACATATAAGTAAACAGGTGCACCTCATAATTCAAAAAGAACAATCAACAGCGAATAGAATAAAGGTCATTCATAGTACAACTAACAGGTACACATTGGATAGTACCAACTGAAAGATGTAAGTAAACAAATGCACCTCGTAATTCAAGACGAACAATGAAGAAATTTGTTGTAACAACAAGAGGACAATTCAAAAGCATATCTCTAATAACGCACATAGAAACTCAAAACACTTTAAACGATGCCTATCCAATGCTTAACAAAACGAATCGAACAAATCGAACAAAAATTGTGTAATAACACTATAAAAAAATAAACCCTAGATATACACCATACCTCAACTGAGAAACGAAATAGCAACGCCAGAGAAGAATTGGAGAAACAAGCGGATAGATGATAGCGGAGAAGAGGCGGAGAAATGCAGATAAGGGGCGGAGAAACGGACAAGAGGCTGAGAAATAGCCAGAGAGAAGAGGGAAATTGCAGGAGAAAGAAGATACCTTATCGCAAAGAGAAGAAGAAGACCTACAAAAAGAAAGAGAAACCAGGATTCTAATATAATTAAGAGATTGATTTTCATTAACTACAAATTGAACCCCATTTTGCAAAATAGTCCTTGACATTTTCATAACCTTGTGGACATACTATAATGAACAATAGTATTAAATACATAAATAATAGTATTAAAACATGCAATAAATAAATTTACAATACACGTTTCTACGAATCACTTTTTATAAACGTTGAACAAATTATAAGGAGGACATCGATCTTTATCCTTATGAGCAAATTATTTCCTTTATAGTATTATTTTCTCTATGTATAATTTGGTCGTTTAGCAAGAATCAGATAAAAGAATGAGGTCTCTTTCTATTTCTATGAAGACAGGTCCTTTCTTCAGCCCACTCAAACTACACCAATTGATCTTTTAAAATTGACCATCAAATTGTTTAATCATCACACATTTTTAATTATATACATGTAAAAATAATAGAAAACTAATAGTAATAAAATATACATTATGATGAATTTAATAAGTGATTATATGTGACAAAAATTGCTTCAACGTCATTTAAATTTATTGATTAAAATCAGGTAAATTGATATTAGCGTGTGTAATATGAAATGAAACAGAAACAGTACAGTTCTTCCCCTATTTGCTAAATATAAATCTATAGTATATATTTAAAAAAATAAATTGCTGAAAAAATGCCTAATTTAAATTTTTTAGATCTAACGTACATAATTTTTTTTATCATTATAAATGAGATTCTCATTATATTTGACCGTGTATGGTTCAAGCCACTAGTGTTGCCGGAAATGTCGAACCTTTTACTGAGTACAAAATTTGTTGATCACGGAAGTTTTTTTTCCCGGTCTTCCCTAGAATGTTTAGTAAAAAAAATGACCTTCTCTAGAATGTCTTTTTTTTTGTCGAAAAATAGCACAATGTCATCAATTAATCAGAATTTGTTTAAAAATTGATTGGAAGAATAAAAAAAAATGAACATTTATAACTCAATTGCACAAAGTTTAGTTAGTAAAAATTCTCATCTAATTTAAATATTTTTAAAATTTTGTAAAAAAATTTATGATAATAATAAATATATATATTTTTATCATGAACAGTGCAATTGCACATGTTACAATCAAATTTTAAAAATTTTGATCATTTTTTATATTTTATGAAATCCGTAATGTATGTTGATAACGATAATGTTATTTTGCTAAAGTGATATTTATTAATATTTTTATCAACTAATTAAATTATATTAAAATATATATTTATTTATATACTCCCCCTGGTTTCTTAACATTACCTCCTTTTTTTCAAATTTTTTTGAAGGCATGTTTGACCACCGATAACTTTAATTTCATACAATAACAAACTATAAAATTTTACTTTTTAGAAAGTAAATGTTATGGAGAATCCAAATACACCTCACATGACGTCCGTTATTTATGCAATTAAAGTTATTTATGGTCAAATATATCTTAATTTTTTTTATAATCAAATGGAGCTAATATTAAAAAACGAAGGGAGTAATAAAAATTAAATTCACGTCAGCATGGGTGTTATCTAGTGTGAATATAATGGTGAGACGAAAATAATGCAATGCGTTCAATAAATTAAACTTGTCAATCGGCATAGCTTGGGCTGGATACATTAAATTAATATTCGTTAGAAATGACGTTGATTGCATCTTAACTGATCTTATCATAGCCAAAGTTGATAACTACGGAAATCTTAATCACTAAAAAAACACTAACCCAACTAATCACCAGGAAATTACAGCGCAACCCAACTACCATGATACCTTACTTTTTTCTGCCCTTTTAATCACTTGTTTATACGATTCACTTATGATAAAGAGTCCGTCTCTTGAAAGACGGTACTTCCATAAGTCATGGAAAGACGAAAGTTTAAGAGTCCGTCTCTTGAAAAACGATCTTTCCATAAGTCATGGAAAAACCAAGGTTTAAAGTGTAAATTAGAAGAAATTAAGATAAAATTTTCGGGTTGCATGAATCGGGTTATTAATGTATAACTACTACATGTTGCATAATAAAATTTTAATATTACAACTAAAACCTTTTACTTTTTATTATTCTAATTAAACACCATCTTTCCATAAAGTTATAGAAAGACGGTCTTTCCTAAGACTTTGCCAAAGTTTAAAGTGTAAATTAGAAAAAATTAAAATAAAAATTTTGGGTTGCATGAATCGGGTTATAAACTTTATAACTACTACACGTTTAATATTGCAACTAAGACCTTTTACCTTTTATTATTTCAATTAAACCACGTCTTTCTATAAGCCTGTGGAAAGACGGTATTTCCCAAAACTTTGCCTATAAAAATTGAAATTACAAAGAAATAAATTTTAAAAAGTTAAAATTGTTATATTATTATGATACTATTAATTGTAAGCATTGAATCAAAAGCTGTACCTACTAGGGAATAGAGTATTTAAAGATAAAAAGGCTTCGTAAGGCATCTTATTCTGTTAGATTTTTTAATGCACCACAAATAATGATCCTTATTATATTTTCATAACTTTCTAAAAATAAAAGGAGATTCTCACTTGCAAATTATTGTTTTATGAGTTGGTCTCCTGAAAGGCCGACTGCCCATAATTTTATGAACATAAACTTATTTTTTACGTTATAAACTGTGTTCGCTAAATACAATACTAAATTTTAAAAAATTAAAAATATTTTTTATATTACATATTTTATATTTTTACATTC
Organism: Rubia balearica; assembly: GCA_032355405.1. Classification (NCBI taxonomy): domain Eukaryota; kingdom Viridiplantae; phylum Streptophyta; class Magnoliopsida; order Gentianales; family Rubiaceae; genus Rubia; species Rubia balearica. Next base: position 8,035 of record JAULKJ010120560.1, on the reverse strand, counting down.
AAATACATATTATTATTTGTATTAACTTTTAAAATATAATATTTAAATTTTATAAAAAAATACAACATTCAAAATAAAAACCACCGTTGAATATCCATAAATTAATTAAAAAGATGTTCGGCTTCCAGATGGTAACTTTCAAGTCTAAAGCTCCTTAATTAAAATACAATAATACAAGGAAAGCACTAGCACTAGCACTTTGCTAGCACAAATACAATAGTAATACAGTACACTAGCACTAGCCGACCTCCGCAGGTCGGCCGGAATTTGAATCTGAAATTATAATAAAATATCAAATTTTAAAAACAGAAATTAAAATTAAAATTAAATTTTAAAATTTTAAAACTAAAATTAAAATTGAATATTGAGATTTATTTAATTTAATTTTTATTTTTAATACATTATGTATTCAAAGAGTATAAATACTAGCGTATACAGTAAAATACAAGGTGTGATATACTCCTTCCGTTCATTAATGTTTGACACACTTTTTAGCCTATTTTCTCAAGGCATGTTTGACCATTAATAACTTTTGATGTGTATGTTAATATCATGTAAAATTTTAATGTTTGAAAAGTACATGTTACGTATAATCTAACGATATCTTACACGATAATATTACTACTTATATATTACATGAAATGTATGGTCAAACGTGCCTTGAGAAGTTGACAGAAAAGTGTGTCAAACTTAGTTGAACTGAGGGAATAGTTTGGATGACAAAGTGAAGGAAATTATTTTTTATATATAAAAGTACAATTCATTAAAGTCTTGGGAAAGACAATTATAGAAACATAAAGGTTTAAGTTGCAATATTAAAATTTTATTATGTAATGTGCATTAGTTATAAGTTTATGATCCGATTAATGCAATCCAAAAGTTTTATCTTAATTTGCAGTTTAAACCTTGATTTTTCCATAATTTATGAAAATACCATCTTTCAAGAGACGGACTATTTAATAAAAAATGCAACAACCAACCGAAAAAAACCAATAGGTAATGTACTTCTTGTTTCCAAACACTTAGGTCTCATTATCTGATTTGATCTATTTTAATATGAATTGAATTCATTTGAACTGAAATTAATAAAATTAAAATAAATATATTAAAAATTAGTAGCAATATAATTAAATAAAATTCAATTTTATCAATTATATTTTATGAAAATAAACTGAACTAAAATAATTTAAAATGCAAATAACCTCTTAATAACGGGCTTTGTACCAACTAATGCAACCACGGGTCCACAGGGTGTGCAGCATATTATTTGGACTACAAATTTGGATGGAGGTTGTTAAAAATAAGAACTCCCTCCATCCCAACTAATATTGCAAAGAGAGAGAGTTTTTGGTGTTATTTTTGAATAGTGAAAAAATACCTTAAAATTGGCTCAAAAGTTACAGAATTTGACATAAAGTGTACAGTAAACAGTATCTGTGAACAGTGACGCTGACCAGAATTAAAATCCGGTTAGGCTGTAACCTTTCCCACCAGATTCTAAATTTTTGGTGGCAAAATTTCAAATTACAGAGCCAAAACAAAAAAAACTGTTAGAAATCCAAAATTACAAAAAAGTGGAGCAAAACAAATTAAAGGTACAAAAGGTAACCCTACAAGACTTCTATATGAACACATCAAGCATTCATTATCCCTGTCACAAAAAACACAACCGCAGCCTCTCAGATTTGAAGTTCAGTTCCAAACTGATCTGACCTTTATTTAAACTTGGGTCCCGTGTTTATTTTTCTTCATCGAGCCTGGGGTTGTGATTAAGGGTTGTGTGGTTGGTCGAAACTTGACCGACGAGGAAAGGCTACAAGTATCACAATTTCTTGTTCAAAATCATCAAAATGGCATTTTGCACCACAAAAAGATCCTGGAAGCAGCAGCTCGATGGGGGGTGTCAATCTGCACCATCAACCTTTTGTGGGCAAGGGTGAAGCAGCAAATAGCAAATGGTGAAACTGTGAATGGAAGATCTAGGCGCCATGGCCGTCCTGGTTCAGGTAAAAAACCCATATATTTTGAAGCTTTGATGGCCTTGCATGTTAGTAGAAGGCGTACCTACAGAGATACTGCAGTTGGCCTGCACATCAGCAACAGCTCAGTTCATAGGGCTGTGATGAACAAGGAGATAAAAAACCACACAAATGCAGTTCATCCGGTTTTGAAAACATAAGCTAAGTTAACAAGGCTTGAATGGTGTCTTTCAAAAACTGGAATGCAACATGCAATTCAAAGACATGCATAATGTAACCCACATCGACGAGAAGTGGTTCTACCTTACAGAGGAAACATCAAGCTACTTACTAGCCCCTAATGAAGCAGAAACTTATAGGACCAGCCAGAATAAGCATTACATTCCAAAGTTGATGTTCATTTGCGTTGTGTGTAGGCCTATCTTTGATTATGAGGGTAATGTCATGTTTGATGGCAAAATAGGAGTATTTCCCTATATAGAACGCATAGTAGCCAAGCATTCTAGCACAAATAGGCCTAGGGGAACCATGGAACTTCATCCAATTAAAAAGGTTAATAGAGAATGCATTAGAAAGAAGTTGATATATGAGGTTATCCCTACAATCAAAGCTAAGTAGCCAACTTGGGCAAGCAAAACGTATCAATATAGCAAGATAATGCCCCATCCCACATTTTAGCAAATGATTCTGAATTCCTAGTTGCAGCCCATTCAGATGGATTCGACATTACAATGGTGTGTCAACCAACAAAAAGCCTTGATTTAAACATCCTAGACTTTGGGTTCTTTGCTTCTATCCAAAGCTTACAACACCAAAACCCTCAGATGAGCTTAGAAGGTTTATTAGGAGTTGTAAATAATGCATTTGCTAGAGAAGACCCTAGGAAAATAGACCTCATTTTCCTTTCTCTACAGAATGTCATGCTCGAAATTATGAAATGTAGAGGGGGAAACAATTGTAAGTTACCACACATGGAGAAAGAAAGACTGAGGATGTTAGGCCTACTACCACACAATCTAATTGCTGATTCAGAAATTGTAAGGGGTTGTTTGGAGGATCTGGTTGCAATTGGGAGGACAAGGAAGGTTCATGATCTACTGTTGAGCATGGGGATGGCCGGTTAAGTGATGGGAAAATTTTTTTTTTGAGGGTTGTGCTTCTAGAAATAAGTTTTCTAGGGTAAACATGCATTTTGGTTTTCAATGATATATTTATAGGGCAACCTTTTGTAATATGGATGACATTAGTTTCCCTTTTTGGTGTAGGTAAAATGCAGTGTATGTTTAAATTTTTGATGCAGTGTGACTAGTTTCAAACTCCAAGTCAAGAATGCTAAAACTGAAATTAGAAATTTAATGAAACAAATTATTGAACACACTAAACAGACTTGACATAGTGAAGTACAAAACACATGTAGATGCCATCCTAATGTTTCTTTAAACAAAACATGGTTGCATCTATGTTGTACAGTATGTAGTATCATCACTACGTGTTGTAACTAGGTCTAGAACCGTTATAATCTCAGGCTGTTTTTTCAATCATAACAATGCCCCGCCATGATGTTAATGGTTTAACAACTATTAACATACATGACTGCATATCAATATGCCCCGCCAAGATCTAAAAGGTTTGGAGACCAAAAGGCATGGCTGCATATAAGGTAACCTCATACATCACAGCTTCACCATCGATTGTTTACTAATCAGGTTTTGAACACAAAACATGCATGACTGTGATTTTTTTCAATATGTAGGCTGTGATTTCAAACAGTCAGAAGATAATGACCTCTAGCACAACATTTGGACACCAGGAGCTAGTTGTACAAAATTAAATATTGATCACCAGAATGTTCACACACGACAACATTTAGCCCAACATGGTTCAGTGACACGGTCCTAAAATGACCCACAACGAGAATGAACATAGAGCATGGTTAAAAAGTCAATAGTTTCAAGCTGTACAAGCAGTCCATAATTAAAACAGTCACCCAAAATGAAAAGAGTCCACAGTTTCAAGCAGTCCCCAATTAAAATAGTTTAGGATTAACTAATAGAAAGCATTCAACATTGTCAGCCAATAATAAGTTACCCATGCCCACGGGGCTATGGTTCAACATCATCGAACTCAGAGGCATGGCAACCGGTTTCAGCATCTAAATCAGTTGGGACCTGCATTGATCAAGAAAAAACTGAATCAATGAAGAAATATTATAAAGCATAAATGCCATTATAGCATTTGGAAAAATTTGAAATTCAGGAAATATACAACCTGAATTGGCAGCCTTGTTTGCCTCTGATTTTTTCCCTTTGGGGAAAATTCAACCATCGGCTTCCATAGCAGACATATCACAGATGTCGTACTGGAAATTCCTCTTGGACCTCTCATTTTTAAGCCAATTTTCAGGAAAATAACGAGATCCGGTCTCATAGAACCAGGGTTCACCGAACTTCGCACTGTGATACTTTGGAGGCTCAATGTCAAGGGGAAACTCAGGGTTTTCAGACCCATCACGACATACAGTTTTCGCCCATTTAAATTGAGATTCAGAATCGTCTAAATCCACAGGGCATTCAGATAAATGAATGTGGCAGAAGTGAGTTGCAATGGGTATTTCTGAACAGGAATCACTCCAGCTCAGGGAGTCAAAATCGAGTTGTGAATAGTGGTGTTCATCATATGGGGCCTTCTCAGTAATTGTCGCGAGTATGCTAGGGCCTGTTGTTATTTGGCCAGCCTTAACCCAGTCACGACTACCCATAATGAGGATCACATGCTGTGATTTTTTATCCAATAAAAATCTAAATTACAAATATGTAATCATATTTCTACCGGTTAACTAAAAAAAGTAAAGTCATGATAGTTACAGTTCTGGGAAAATTGATTTAAAAAATGTCAAAAGGAACAAGCGTGAAGTAGGTCACAAAGAAGCCAGTCAACATGAACAACTGAGAAGTGAGGTCACAAAAAAAGGGTCAAAAGCAAAAACCCTGAACTAAGGTCACAAACGAACAAGTTAAAAGAATGAACTTAGAAGTTTGGTGTCAAAAAATTCCAGGGTTCCAGGAACCCTGAGTTAAGGTCACATAAAAGCATTCAACAACAAGAACACATGGATAAGTTCACAAAAAAATCCACCCGGGACGATAACCAAGCTCCACCAGATTTAACACCTCTACATCAATGCAAAATCTTTAAAACTGGTCAACAAAGCATAAAAAAAAATGTCCGACACAAGTAGGGTTAAACAGGATATCTGAATATGTAAAAAAAGGAGAACAAACGCATGGACACAACACACAACAGGAGAATAACAAATTTGTACCATTAATCTAAAATGTGAAAACCATAATACATACAGATCTGGAAAAATAACCAAAATAATTTATCCAGAGGAAGAACCCTGAAGTAAGTCACAAATAAAAGCCGGTCAACAGCAACAAAAACTCAAAGTTCAGGTCACAAAAAAAGGTCAAAACCGGGAACCCTGAACTAAGGTCACAAACAAACAGGTCAACAATAAGAACTCAGGCGTAAGGTCACAAAAATATTATGAACAACAAGAACCCTAAAGCGAGGTCACATAAAATCATGTCAACAACAACAACTCAAAGATAAGTCCCCAAAAAATATCAATCCAATTCACATAACCAAGCTCCACCGGATTCCAAACCTCCACAGTAACGTAAAAAATGGGTGCACATAAACTTTAAAAAGCAAGAAAATAACAGGTCCGACACATGAAAAATGAATATTTGTTCATTTGAAACAGAGAAAAAACATTCCAAACAACACATGAACACCAAGAACGGAGCATGAGAATGACCCACGACCAAAATCTAACTGATTCTAGCATAAAAGTTCACATATCACATAGATCGGTAGGAAAATCAAGAAAACATAACTTGTGCTTCAAAAAAATTGGTTCAAAACTAGTGTTTTCATCAAAACACAGAATGGGAAAAGGGTTTTGAACACAAACGAGTTCATTACCGTTCAGTTTTCAGAGAGAAGAAGAGATGTGGTGACTGAGAGCGGCGAATCTAGAAGACAAACAACAAGTACTACAGGTATAAAAACAATTTCAAAGAGAGATCAGATGTAGATGGAGCGTTGAGAGGGAGTAAATTGAGAGTAAAGATGAGCGTTGGGGACTGAAAAAGGTGAGAGCATTGGAGAGTGAGTAAAGTGGGAGGTAGCGTTCAATCTTCACGTGAAGACATAGGGACGCGTGCTAAGCAAGCATGCATAAGGCTTTGGGCTTGACAGCTCAAAGCCTTTTCCCTAATCAGCTTTTATTTACCCCAATGACCCAGTAATTTCTGCCAAGCTCAAGGGTATTTTGGACTTTTTGGTCCTGGTTAAAGTGGCTACAATTGGCAAGTTTAAGCTTCTGGAATTTAGTGTGGGACAATCCAAAATGGAAAGTGTGCTATTTGAGTTGAGACGGGGGAGTATGACAATCACAAGACCCCGAGGCTCCGAAGGTTACCTCAACTCATCCGATATGATTTGAAATAAATTGAAATGAACTGAAAATAAACATATTGAAAAATAATAATATATGGTTAGATTAAGTTAAGTTTAGTTTGACTAAAATTTATTTAATTTAGACATATATTACTATTTTTAAAATATTTATTTTTAATTTAATTCAGTTTGAATTAAATTTACATTAAATTTTAGCTAATGTGAACTAAGTTGAACTTAACTAAATTAAATTGAAATACAGATAAATTCTAGAAAAGATGACCTAATTAATCAAAGGGCACAGTCCAAGCAACATATAGACTAGCAAGTTCGTTCACTAGTGTCACATCGAATTAACATTCCCACTTGTTCAATTTATATTGGCACATTTTCAGTCAATTTTCTCAAAATATATTTTTTTAAAATTGTAAAAAAGAATATGTACAACTTATAATGAGATGGAAGGAGTAGCATAAATTTGAAATTTTACTGAAATATAGATAAAATGAAAAAAGTACAACATATCACTCCAACGAGCTAGGGATTCACAAATATCAAAGTCAATCACTAGCAATTTATTTAGGGGCTCTTTATCATTTCCTATCGAGTTAAAACGTTATTACATTTTAATTGTCTCAATGAAAGGCCTAGGTATCCCAGAACTCAGATGATTCAGATAATCTCTCAAGCGATACCCCTTGTACTTCCTTGGGCTCCCTTCACCAACTAGTTCATCAGCAGGCTCAAGAACCTGATCCATTCTCAAACTCTGGGACTGGGCGATTGACAACCTCGACTGCTCACCCGTGTGAACCACCCGGTGCCACACGCTCCTGTATTTCCCATTGCTCATAACCTCCAGGTGGTCCGCCACGAGGATCTGAACCGACCCTTCAGGGGCCGGGACATCCTCGTACCTTCCCGTCTCTCTGTTCATCGCTTGGAGGCCTGGTGAACTCTGTATCAGCACGGTTGCAAAGCCGTGATCCGTGTGAGGGATTGTGCCGATGAGTTTGTTCGGGTACAACCCGTTTGATGATTCGGGTGGAGGTGGTGGGTAGCTGTTTATGGCTATCATGTGAGTGCCGTGTTCTATGTTATTGTGGTTTAGATATGCTGTGTCCAGATTTACGGTTTCCAGGATAGGTTCCAGGATTGAGATCCCTAGTTTTTTCAATTCAGTTGCTAGCCTTCCCATTTTTTCCCTAGGAGACAAGCAAAAATGATGATTGGAAATACATGTATGCATGGAAGAAACATTCTATTTAAAAATTATATGAAGATATATTATTTTATAGAATCATATTTGAACAATCTATAAAATAGACTAAATTTAGAGTATCGAGTCTTCCGTAACACTTTATATTACTACCTCAGTCCCAACAAATTTTGCACATAAAATTGTGGGAAAATTGTTGAAAAGTAGGGACATTTGTAAAAAATTGATGGCCAAATTTGAAAGTTGTTAAAATTAAAGAGAAGGGTAAAGTGCGTTTTTAACCCTATAAGTAAGTTGAAAGTGCAGAAATGATCTTGTAAAATCTGAAAGTACAAAATTAACCTTATATTTTGGTCAAAAGTGCCAATTT
>JAULKJ010120455.1:0-15213 GCA_032355405.1 Rubia balearica | reverse complement strand
AGAATTCTTTCGACCCACCCACCGCCCTCTTCCACCCCCTCCTTCACCACCATCCACCCCAACAAGATCAGCGCTTCCATTGTTTCTGGCATCTCCGCCACCACCTTCCAGGCTCACCTTTCAAGCCATCCCGTATCCAACCCCCTTCTAGCCTTGCCACCACTACCCCTTCCAGCAACCCCAGCCTCACCACCACCCAACCAGTGCCCCACCCATGATGCCCAACCTATGCCACTGAGAAAGAGAAAGAAATAGCGCCACCACCATCCTATCGGCGCCCCACCTCCAACGACCAACCCCCCGCCATTGAGAAGGAGAAAGAGAAATAGCTGCACGGATCCTAGCGCCACCACTAGGCTATCGATGCCTAAACCCCGATGCCCAGCCCCCATCACCGAGAAAGCGAAAGAAAAGGGTGGCGGCCGGAGCCCTGGCACCACTACCACCCTGCCGATGTCCAACCCACATCACCAAAAAGGTGAAAGAGAAACGAACGCCAGCATGAATCCTAGCACCACCACCACCCTACCGGTGCCCTACCCTCGACGCCCAGCCACGTAATCTGCAGAGCCATCCGGATTTGAAGATTGCGAGGAGCTTCGAATCGGTCCTGCGTTGCTATGATGGAAAGAAGAAGAAAGTCTCCGAGACGATGAAGAACAGTGGTACCAGAGAAGAAGAACCCAAATCTGGAATAATGGAGGCTACGTTGAAGAAGAAAGAAAGGTAAAATGGATGCGGAGAAGAAAGAAAAGGGGAAAAGAAATGGAAGGGGAAAAGAAATTAGGGTTGGGGCATTAATTACATTTCATTTTTTTGTTTTTCGGAGGGGTAAAATAGTCTTTTTATCATAATACAACCTTAAAGTGGCGGAAAAGGTTATATTTGCACATAAACTAATTATCTAGGGTTATATTTGCACTTTAAATTATCATAAGATTATATGTGCACTTTCGTGCGTTATGTAGTGTTATATATGCACTTCACTCTACTATTGTTGTGTTCAATGGAAAGCTAAGAATCATCTCAAATATGGCGTATCAACTTGGAAAACTTACAAGGAGTCCAAACTGGTGAAAAATACTTTGATATCTCTCCCTCATATATTTCTATGTAAGTTTTGACAATAAAAGAAGTAAGAGATGTTGCTACCATAACTCTAAATGAATTAATGGGATCACTGAAAACCTATGAAATGGCATTTGAACATCCAACGAAGGATTTTTCATTCAAAATTTCGCCATTAAGAAATAATTATGAAGAGGATATCGATGATGTAAATGAAGAAATTGCTCTTATCACAAAGAATCTCTCGAGGATGCTGAAGAAAGTGGCAAATAAGAATTCTGAGGAAATGTTTAATGGGAACCGATCACGGTTCCAATACTCAAGAAAAAAATCGTGAGCTAAAGATGGAGAAAATCACTCAGTAATTCTCAAGAAGTCAAAATGGAGAATTAATGCAGTCAAGAATGATTCAGTGTAGAGAATGTAGAGGATATGGACATTTCCAAGCTAGATGTGCCAACACTCTAAAGAAGCAAGGAAAATCATATGTTATCTTATAGAGTGAAGATGAAGAAGAGAAGAATCATTAAGAGGAAATAACCAGTAATTATATGGCTTTCAGAGAAAAACTTCAAGGAGGCTCAGAAGTTGGTACTCAATGTTCCAACATCAGACAAGAAGAAGATGATCGATGTTCCAACATAGTTCAGGCAGCCAAACCCGATGTTCCAACACAGAAAAGGTAAGTGAAGAATACTCCTCAAGCAATGACAAAGACATGAGTGTGAATGATGAAGATGTTTATGCTGCATATGAAAAGATGTATGAAATGTGGCTGAAAGTTGTTGACGATAACAAACTCCTGAAAAAAGAGAAAAACCTTTTAGCTGAAGGAAGAGAGATGACATCCCTAGTGGAACGACTCTGAAGGGAAATTGAGTTGTTGAAATTAAATCTGAGTTCAACGACAAAAAGGGCTGAAATTGTTGAGATGGCTATTAAAATATTGAATTCTGGAAAAGAAAAATTGGATGAATTTCTCACCATGGGGAAGAACTTTGGAAAGCGAAAAGGTATAGGCTATGACAAGACATCGAACAACACTGCACATTTCAAATCAGAGGTTCAAGACATGAAGATAAAATTGATCAAAACCCGGTAACACAATCCTCTTATTTGTAGCTACTGCACCTATCAAGGTCATACATAGGATCAATGTTTTAAACTACTCAGAGACATCGTGAATGGATGAAAACTGTCTGCATTTTCCAATATAGATGATGTTCAACGATCAAAGACGGTCAGAAAGGTATAGGTTCCTAAACGCACTAATACTTGTCGTGTTGCTCATACTTCTCTTATTGCACACTCTGAGGATTTGTGGTACTTTAATAGCAGATTTTCTCGACATATGACTGGATCACAAGAGTACTTAAAGGAAGCTCAAACCCTATGATGGGGAATTTGTTACCTTTGGCAATGGAAAGAAAAACAGGGTAGTTGGAAAATGTGAGCTGACTATAAAGTATTTCCAACCTTGACCAGTGTTCTGTTGGTGGAACATCAAAAGGCTAATTTCCTAAGTATCAGTCAGCTATGTAATGATAATATGACCATGAAATTCCATAAGAAGTGCATTGTGAAATATGGCAACAGCAAAGTGCTTACTGGTATTTGATCATCAGACAAAAGTTACTTATTAGAACAAGAAGTGAACTACTTAAATGTTGAATCTAATGAGTTCAAAATATCAACGAATGACCATGTTTCAACATCGAATTATTTCTCAGATCAGGGAGGTAATGATGTTGGAACATTAGACGAGGTGGATACGGATGAAGCTGATGACTCTTATAACTTCAACGATGTTGGAACACTGTCTTCCCCAGAACTCTCCTACGTTCCAACATTAGTGCAGGATGAATCAAGCAAAAGAAGGATTCGATTGATCTTTTGGGTTAACTTTAGGGAACTTACTGGTCTACAATGTTTTTTCTCCCTCATTGAACACATGAATTACAAAGAGGCTCTACTTGATGAGTATTGGATTGCGGCAATGCAAGAAAAACTTAGGCAATTCAAACACAATGATAATGAATCAAGGTTAGTTGCTCAGGACTACACTCATGTTGAAGGATTAGATTTTGATGAGACATTCACACATGTTTCTAGGTTAGAATCTATTCGCATTCTCCCTACTATGGCTGGCACTATGAATTTTATGTTGTACCAAATAGATGTCAAGAGTGTTTTCCTAAATGGCGTGGCTAATGAGGAAGTATATCATCGAATTAACAAGGATTTGTGTGGATCAAAACAAACACCACGGGAATGGTATGAGCGACTCACTACCTTTCCTATTCAAAAATTTTATAGTCGAGGGGGAGTAGATTGCACTTGCTTATTTTTCATGTATCATCGAATATACTGATTTCTCAAATCTATGTTGATGATATGATCTTCGCGCCTACTACACCATCATTGGAACACAATTTTGTGACTTTGATGCATGCCGAATTTGAGATGAGTGTGGTGGGAGTATTTACAACATTTCAGGTTGATCCTAAATAATCTCACTTGACTGTAGTCAAAAGCTTAATTTGATATGTTAGTGGGACTTATGAGTATATAATCTGGCATTCTAAGAATTAAGACTCTCATCTTGTTGGGTATAGTGATTCTGATTGGGCTAGAAATGTGGATAATTGTAAAGGCATTACTGGTGGATGTTTTGTTACTGGGTCAAATCTGGTGTTGTAGTATGGCAAGAAACAGAATTCTATCTATTTATCAACTGTTGAGGCAGAGTGTCTTCCAATTGGAAGTTGTTGTGCACAATTATTATGGATGAAGCACGGGTTGAGAGGAAGAAGTGGTGGTTAACTATGAAAAATTTGAGCACCTCATTGAAACATTTTGCGAATATTTTCACAAAGCATTTGGACTCTGCAACTTTTGAGCACCTCAGGCATCACTTAGATGTCTTTCAAATGTGAGGTATTTATTAGTTTCTCAAGTTTTGTGTGATTTTATTTTTTTTGTACATACATTAGAAAAATACAAAAAAAATGAAAAAAATGGAGGCGTAGTTAGTTGGATATGTTGAAAGTTGGTGTTGAAGTAATTATGGTGATTGATGTGATGACTAGTTGGTGAAAATATTAGGAGAATTTATGATTGGCATGCTAGTGAGAATGATTATGAAATGGTAAAGTTAGATCATGTGATGCACATGATGGTCGAATATATCAAAGAGATGGCTCCTCCATGTATTACGGTTTTGGATTATGAGGAGTTGGAAGACAGTGCATATTCAAACACATAGTATGGAGACAGGTAGAGAAGATGTGGATATGGAAATAGATTAGCCTGGTGGATTAGAGATTCTGATGTTTAAACATTAGAAAATGTGGCTTTCTAAGATCATGATCTGGGTGGTGAACAAGCCCGTGGTCCAACACCAGACATGGAAATAGAGGGAGAAAGTACTGATGGAGTGAAGGAAGTTGAGCATGGTGATGTTCCAACACAAGTTTACAGATTATTGAAGGGACTACTGATCAGACTGCAGAATCAGTAAAAGAAGAAGTACAACCATCAAGAAGAAGATTAAATCATAAGGAGAACATCATTCAAGGGCAGCTCCCTCAGTCAAGGATGCACTCAGTTCTTTATTTCTTGATGTCGACTGCCATGAGAGATATGATAGTGTACGTCAGAGGAGGATTTTAGCTGAGAGAACAACTGATATGGGTGCATATGAGAAGTATGGATTTACATCTACATGGGCTATTTGGGTTTCAAGACTACTGCTTCAATCTACAAGGAGTACAATCGGGAGATTGTACAAGAATTTTATTCAAAATGGGAGGCTACATTGATCCAGATTCTGAGTGGTATAACATGGTTTACATCAGAGGCAAGGTAACAAAACTTTTGTGGATGAATGATCAATCGGTGACTTGGACTACCTACCCTGGAGGATTTAGAGACTGGTTGTGCTGAGGACGTTGCAGTGACTGTCGATCAGATTATGTCAGAAATTACTGGAGGATTTCAATCTCAGTGGCCACTCAAGGGAATGCTACTAAATCTAGCTTGGCTACCAGGTATTTCTTTCTATTCTAGATTGTTGTGAACTGTTGGATTCCCTCTTGAAATACTACATCTCTTACTCGAGAAACGACCAAACAAGAGGTTATTTGATTTAAGACATGTGCATGATCTTTCATGGAATCCTGAGGCTACGACTTATGATGTTGATAGAATGAAGGTCAAGTTTGTGGCCATTAATGCGAAGTTGAGTGCTCAAGTCATTCGCATGGAAGCTTTGGAGGCAGAAAATGCCAAATTAGAAGAGGGAGAACAGTTAGAGGCACATATAGCTGCCCCTGAAGAGGGTTGAAGGTTCTGCTATGGCTATGTTCCAACATAGGCCTGATACGTGCTTCAGGGGAAGCTGCATTTATTGGATATTTTTATTTGGTTTTCTATGTCTATTGCGTTTAGCATGTTTATGGTTCCAAGGGAGAAATATTCTGGATTTCTTGGATGAGGAAGTTCTAGAATTCAGGGGGAGATATTATGTTCCAACATCAAGAGTGGTTTTCAGAGATGATATCCGTATTTGCATGAGTTCTTGTGATGAAATGCCAAAAGTTGGTTAGGTCCACAAAAAGCCAAAGGGGAGATTGTAAAGTCCATAGTTAGTTAATTGGAAATTGTGAAAATTATGCAAATTTGGAATAGTTTATGTTGAAACATCAAAGAAGGTAATTTCGGTGGAATAAGGAATGCATAGATGAATCCAAGATTTAGTATTTCGTCTAGATGGATTTGATTGCAGAATATATCACTTCCTATATTTATGGGATTGGATTATATTGGAATTCATTTGTGAATATTTGATTTTAGTTGAGATATGGACGAGATATTCTAATTTTTTACTTTAATGGATTAGATTTTGTAATTCCTATCTCCAAGGGATTTGATTGCAATCAGAATACTATGTGGAGAATGAATTATATTCACACAAGACTTCATGCGTACGGAGACTTTCCATGTTGGAACATACAAAAAGCTGAAGCCAAAAAGGATTTAATCAGTTGAAGATATTGCGTGAATACTGAGTTATGGAAGATTGGAGATTTCGCAATGTATTATTTTAGGTGTGCGATTGAACCATATTAGATTTATGGAAAATCCCAATTATTAAGGAATTAGATTTATAGAATATTATGGTATATGCTGAGATAAGGAAAATCCCTTTATTTAAGGGATTTGGATTTGCTTCAGAAGAATATTTGGAAATGGATTATTTTGAAGATACAATGTGGAGAATTCCAATCTGCTCATGGTCTATCTATTGATGGACATCACGACTGTACTACTCACAGATTTAATTGAAGAAAATCTGCATCCAGATTTTTGTATCTTTCGAGAAGTACTCTAGATCCATTCGTCTGTGTTTCAACATAAACTTAAACTGTTGATCAAGTTTAGAATCATATGCCTTAATTCCTTAGGAGGAGAAGATCCAGCATCGATGAGTTTTGAGGTCAGAGGGAGTCTGATCAAGGCGGATCGATAGTAAGGGGAGTTTGCAGAATTCACGGGTTATAATTAGATAAGATAAGTATAAGTGTATGGTTTACTTTGTACTGTATCTTTTTGATTAGTGAATTCATTCTGAACTGGGCCACCCCCCGCATATGTTGGTGGATTTTACCAAACTGCTAACCAAGTCTTGTGTGTTCTTGATTTACTTAACTGCATACTTGGTTAACTATGCAATGTTGGAACACGCTAGTGATTATTGAATTAATTAGGTAAAACCAAATTTCAGGATTGAAAAGTGTACCATCAGTAGGTTTTGAAGGACCAAGCTCAACTTCAGAGAGCTGAATCCAGAAAATGTTGGAATAAAGCAAACAGATGCTAGAGAGAGAAGAAACAACTATAAGTGTTTTCAAAATGGCTATCATGGGGGAAAGGGTAGAAACAAAAGGAGAAAGGAAATAGAGTGTACTGTTTCAGGATAAGCAGCACGAGGTTAAATACTATGACATAGTGGAGATAGGTGGCATGGAAATGAGCTCCAAAAAAATAGTAATCAAGTGTGTTCTGCAAAGTTCTGTGCTCAAATCCCCCATTCAAAGTAATGGAAGGGTTCTTAATGCTCATTTGGGGGAAGAAAGGGAAAAAAGGTGTGGCAGATTCACAGAGGTATATCTCTTGTGAATTTTTTTCCCTAAAGCATGCAGAGATCAATAGGTAGATATGGGCATGATCTTATTTGATGGAAAATCTGTCATAGTTAAGGCTTGGACATTGGATGTCAATATTGATGAACCTGAAACTGTACCTGTTTGGGTTAGATTGCCTAATTTACCACTTAAATACTGGCAGTCGAAGATCACAAGTAAAATAGTAATTTCTCTAGGGAAAACTATTCTTAGTATCATAAGCTTTGTTAGAGAGGAAAAAAGTTATTATGGAGCAGGAGGTGAGTTATGAATGGTGCCCAGTAAAGTGTAGTTTCTGCAATGTGTATGTACATTGTGAAATTGACTGTAGGAAAAAAAAGCAATAGCTAGGAGAAAGTAGAAAAAAATACAAATCCATGATTAGTTGCCTATGAAAATCAAGAATGAATGGGAGACAATGGTTGATGATCATATCAGTGAGGCTATAGTAGATGGGGAAAAGGCTTCAAGTGCAGGAAGGGACTGAAAACTGTACAAAGGACAAACCTCCTGATGTTAATTTGGTGGTTTAGAATGTGAGAGGCTTTAATAAAGGGGAGAAATACAGTTTGATTAAAAGGTTTTGCCTGAGCAATCAAGTTGGTATCCTTGGTTTATTGAAAAAAAAATTACAAAAAGAAAAAGAATTAGAAACTTGGAAGAAGATTGGGTTGGGTTGGAAGTTGGTATCAAATGGTGGCCCGGTGAAAGGAGCGAGAATATAACTAACTTGGAGAGAGAAATACTATGATATTAGTGTCATTAGTATTGGTGAAAATGGGCTAACTTGGAATGCTAAAGAAAAAACAGTCGTGACAGTTTTTATTGTACTATTGCGTATGGTCACAGAAGAAAAAAAGGAAAGAATTATGGGAGTTTCTGAAACTTGGCTGGTAATCAGGGATTACAATTCCCCTTTGACACCTGAAGACGGACTGGGATGAAACATAGTGAATGAAAGTGAAACTATGGACTTTAGGATGTGGTGGATGTTCTAAATTTAAAATAAATCAAAACAGTGGGAGCCCACTATACCTGGAGCAGCAGAAGAAGTGGAAATGAAAGAATTATGACGAAAATAAATAGAGGTTTGGTGAATAGAGAATGGACTGAGAAAATGAAAGAGACTATGTGTGAGGTAAAAAACTATTTGATGTCAGGCCATCTGCCTCTTATAGTCATATTCACTATAGTTATGGAGAATTGGATAAAACCCTTCATGTACTTTAACATGTGGGCAAAGAAAAAGGTGGCTGGAGTCTGGGGATAAAATAAGTAAAAAAATATGAGTAATCTAGTTAAAATTCTATACGAGTTGGAGAAAACACTGAAAAGGCTGAATCTGAGAGAATTTGGGAGTATTGGTGAAAAAGATGAGGTTGCTAACGAAAGATGGCTATGGGCTAAAGAAAACCTGAATGGGGATCCAGGGTCTAAAGTCCATAAGAGATAGCGCATAGAGCAAGAAAAGAGGTAGAATATCTGAGAGAAGCTAAGTTCAGTTTCTTGAGACTAAAAACAAAAGCAGATTGGCTAAATGGTGGGGGCATGCCAACCACATTATTCTATGCATCTCTAAAAATAAGACAATGACATAATTAAATAGTAACAACCAAGGTGGTTGATATTCTAATCAGTTATCAGACTGAGGTGGAAAAGGTGTTTATCATGCACTTTAAGAAACAGCTGAGAGTGGAGAAGAAAATAAAACGTATATGCCTTGAAATTGTATCCTATGGAGTTTCTTTAAGTATTGATAGACAAGTAGAATTGATCAAACATGTAAGTGATGACGACAATTTGGAAAGCCTTAAAAGGTATTCATTCATATAAAACCTGGTTGGATGGTTTTTCAAGTAAGTCTTTTAAAGACTGTTGGGAAATAGTGGGAAAGGAGGTGGTTGCATCCATTAAGGGTTTTTTTAGAGGAGACCAAATACCATTCAAATTCAAAAATGTTATGCTAACCCCGATTCCTGAAGTGCCATAATCACAAGTACCAGTAGATTACAGGTCAATAACATGTTGCTCTGTAATCTATAGAATAATCACAAATGTCCTATGCAGCAGATTAAAGGATGCGCTCCCCGAAATTGTAAGCAATAATCAATGTGCTTTTGTAAAAGTCAGATTCATTGCTCATAATATATTATTAGCCCAGGAACTACTACATAGATACAATGTTGAGAAGATGAAGCCAAGTTGTGTGGCTCAAGGGGACATAAGTAAAGCTATTGATAGCCAAAATTGGATTTCATTCTGAAATGGTTAGCTCAGCTTAAATTCCCTATGAAGGTAATATAACGGATCAGGAAGAGTGCAGTGGAGTTCAAAATTTGTATAAATATGAACATGTAGTTGGCCGAAAGCTTTGAAGCTAGAAGGGAGGGGTGAGGCAAGGTGACCTCACATCCCACTTCCTTCTGTCATTGGAATGGAATATCTATCAAGAATTTTGAACAGATAATACAAGCTGGGGGAAAATTGACTTTATCATAGATACAAAAAAGTTAATGTGCACTCCCTTTTATTTGCTAATAATGTGTTATTTTTTAGTGCAGCTAACAGAGAATCAATTTTGAGTATCAAAGGATATTGGTTGTTTTTATACAGGCTACTGGTTTGTCTATCAATGAGAGAAAATCTAAATTTTATTCTCAAGGATGGATGAAGGGATGAAGGAAAGTTTGGCATTGTCACTGAATGTAGTACAAGGTAAGTTAGGAATGAACTTTTTGGGACTTTCTATTTCATCAGTTGGATGGAGCAGAACTGATTGTTAAATTTTGGTAGAAAAGATAAGGGAGAGGATCAAGAGTTGGTCAGCAAAAAATTTATCTTAAGCTAGTAAATTACAACTCATAAATGGGAGGTACTTTTGAGCATTACATGATATTGATCAAGTGTGATGAAAGTTCCTGAAGGAATACACAAAATAATTGTCCAAATATGCTATGATTACTTGTGGGGTAGAGAGGAAGAGCAAAGAGGCTTTATTGTTGTTGCTTGGCATAATATGTTTAGGGGAAAAAAGAAATGTGGAATGGGGTTGGGGGATCCTTCTGTATGGAATAGGGTAGTATTATGTAAACACATCTGGGATTTGGAACAAAAGAAGGACATCATTTTAGGTAGGTGGGTGCAGGAATACTATTTAAAAGGAGAAAGTATTGAAACATGTAAAAACTCAGTTAGAGTAAATGAAGTTTTTGATTAGATTTCATTGATCATAGATAGACATTCTTACTAGTCTAGAGTTCTACTTGCACTAGTTTTCGTTATTGTACTCTATTTAATCTTGTCATCAACACAATCATTCATTACGGGATATACATTTTATCATAGTATCAAAGCATGTTCTGATCCATGACCTAAAACCCTAAGACATAATTCGACTTCCACCAATTTTCTTCCTATACCGACGCTAACTTCATCCACCCTCTCCATCACGTCAATTTTTTCCTTCTCTTCTCTTCCTTCTCAACACAATTCCTGGTTTATACTACTGGGCAAATGGCCAACACAAAATTATCATACAATACCCTTCTTCTTATGATGCAGATCAAGCTCACCTCTACCAATTATCTTCTATGGAAACGTCAAGCAAGTTACGTTCTCAAGCCTAAAAAACTCTTTGGCTTTGTCGATGGTTCTACTCCATGTCTATCGCCCCATCTCTGTCATTCCCATCTCCGTCGCCGGCCGGCTCCACCAACCACACATACACTTGTGTCATGGCCACCCCTCCTAGTGGTGCAAAAGTCGATCCGCAAGCAACCTATCAGAAGGCTACGGAAAAATATGATTAATGGGTTGATCAAGATCAATGGGTATGCATTCTTCTGTTATCTTCCATCACTCCTAAAGCTCTATCCATGATTCTGGGATGTTCAACATCAAAAGAAATCTGGGACAATATTGCTGCAATTTTTAAGAATAGTATCACCTCAACCATTCTTCGCCTTCATGCAAACACCCATGGTATACCTAATACTGGTAAAGTTTATGAATTATATCTCAAGTTTAAGGATATTTTGAGCAGTTATCTGTTATGGGTTCTCCAGCTTCTAATGATCATTAAATAATTTGGTTTTTAACTGCTCTTGGTTTTGAGGTCAAATACTTTTCTGTCCCAGTGATTAATTCTTCCTCTATGCCCTTTTATGTCAATGTTGTGTCTCGTGCCAAAAATCATGAGGCATTTTTGAAGAATTTACAGGGCCATTCTGTAGAAACCCCATGGCCGATTGCTTTTTCTGTAGGTGGGATCACGCACCGACGTGTAGGGCACACGCACCACCCTAGGCAGCAGATTTGGCTGATGCTATGGCGGGTAGTATGGTGTCATTTCTGCTCAGTCCTCTCATAGGGTTTGTTCAGGCCGGGGCCGCCCTCAGTGTTCCTGGTGTGGTCGTCTAGGCCAATATGCAGGGAGTTGCTATAAAATGCTTGCACATACTCATCGTTCCAACTCCACCCATTTGGCTGAAAATTTTCAGAATTCCGTCTAGTTAGAACCATCAGCTCGCACCTCAGACTAGTACATTGATTCTAGAGCAACCGGTCATGTGGCATCTTCAGCTTCAATCCTTGAGAGTATCACTTCTTATTCTGGTAATTCTAATGTTTTTGTTAGTGATGGTGCTTCTATTCAGATTTCACATATTGGTGATTCTCAGCTTTCTAATACTTTAAAATTGTCTGATGTTTGGGTTGTGCCTGAGATTACTAAGAATTTATAGTCTATTAGTAAATTGACCAGGGATCTAAATGTATTTGGTACTTTTCATGACCAAAACTTTGTGATTCAGAACAAAGTTTCCAAGGCATTTGTAGACAGGAGCCATGGTGACAGAGGACTGTACGTTTTGGATAAGGGGGACGCAACACTTGTTTCTTTTTTACAACAAAATAAAAGATGGGTTTCCTACGAGGTTTGTCTTGCTCGGCTAGGTCTTGTACTGAATGGGATCATTTCCAATTTGTATAAGTCTAGTTTAATTTCTATTTCTTCATTGTTACCTAAACCGCATATATGTACCCCTTCTGTTATGGTGAATGGATAGCGGTTAGCTTTTGTTGAGAACCCTAAAAATGATGCGCACATCCTTAATTTGGTATATTGTGATTTATGGGATCCCTCCCCGATTTTATCATAGAATGGTTTTACTTATTATACCTTATTTGTGGATGATTTCTCGCGTTTCACTTGATTTTTTCTGCTTCATCGCAAATTCAAGTTTTTTTACACTTATTTGCAGTTGAGGCACTTGCCGATAATCAATTTACATCCAAAATTAAGGTTTTTCAGAGTGACAATGGTATGGGGTTTCAGAACACACGTATACATTCTCATTTTTCCTCCAAGGACATTCACCATCAGGTGTCGGGTCCGTATACTCTTGAAAAAATAGATGAGCGAAACGCAAGCATAGACATGTTGCAGAAATGGGCCTCATGGTGCTTTTCCACTTGCATCTTCCACTATCCAGATGGGATGACACTTTTCCCACTGCAGTTTATACCATTAACCAGTTGGCCACTTCTGTTTCGCAAGGTGCATCTTCTTATGGACTTCTCTATCAGCGGGATTCGATGTACTCAAACATCCATCCTTTTGGATGTCGAGTATTTCCTTTTTTTCACCCACAAATTATCTCCCAGGAGCATTCC
Source organism: Rubia balearica (assembly GCA_032355405.1). Lineage (NCBI taxonomy): Eukaryota > Viridiplantae > Streptophyta > Magnoliopsida > Gentianales > Rubiaceae > Rubia > Rubia balearica. The sequence continues at coordinate 2,287 of JAULKJ010120455.1, read as the reverse complement.
ATGTGTCTTTATCAGTTACAACTGCCATTATAAGGGTTTTTGGTGCCTTGCCACTGGAAATATTTATGTCACCCGTCATGCTCGATTCTACGAGAGCTATTTTCCTTTTGCCTCCTCCACAACCTCACCGTCTGGAGTCTCTCTTTTAACTTTGGATGTTTCGGCTTTCCTTGATGCTGATGGTAGTTATGGTCCATTATTGTCGATACTTTATTCTTCTATCACTGCGCTATGTTCTATCTGCACTATAGATTCCGAGCGTCTAGTCTCTGACCAACCAGCTTCACTTAGGTCACCCCAGGTCAGCTTGACTACCATGACTGTGTAATCTCTGGCCAGTTCGGTCGCTCTACCTTTAGCATCTTCCGCGGTATCCTCTCCGTCGACCTCTCATCCTCGGCCCTGTACTTATTGGATGACTACTAGGTCGGTTACTGGAGCTATTCAGCATCAATATTACTTGGATATTGTTGCTCATGGTCTTCTTCCTGTCTTACTCGCTCAATCAGAACCCACTAATTATTGCACAACTCTTCAGGATCCTTCTTGGGTTGCTGCTTTGAATGACGAGATTTCCGCTCTCCGAGGACAGAATACATGGGATCTAGTCCCATGCCCATCTGATATCAACATTGTTGGCTCGAAGTAGGTATATTGTCTGAAGTATCACCAGATGGCACAAAGCTCGGCTCGTCGCACATGGGTTTTCTCGGATTCTGAATTTTGACTTTGGCCACACTTTCAGTCTCGTGGTCAAATCTTTCACTGTCTGGACAGTTCTTGCCATTTCCATGATGAGCCCCTTCATCAGATGGATGTCAAGAATTCCATTATCCGCTCCATCCGGATTGTGCTTGTCACTTGCAATAGGCCATTTATGGCATTAAGCATGCCTCTCTAGCCCGGTTTCAAAGATTCAGCACATATTTATCTCAACTTGGGTTCTAGTGTAGCGCTGTCGATACTTATCTTTTTGTTCTCTCTCGAGGGTCGTCATTATTGTATCTTCATTAGGAGTTTGCTATTAATGACTTAGGTGCCCTTTATTACTTCCTTAGCCTAGAGATATCGCCAACTTATTCAGGTTTACTTCTCGGTCAGGCTAAGTATGCTAGGGACATTCTCACTCGTGCTGGGATGTCTGATGTTGCTTTGGTGTCTACTCTATTTATGCCTGGCTCGTAGTTACAAAGCTTCTCCAATCCTCCATTTTGGAATCCAACATTTTACCATTCTCTGGTTGGCGCTCTTCAGTACCTGACCATCACTCGTCTTGACCTATAATTTTTTGTTAACACTATTAGCCAGTTTATGCAGGATCCTAGGGATGACCATTAGGTAGCAGTCACTCAGATTCTTTGTTATGTTCAATGAACACTTCATTTTGGCCTTACTTTCCATTCAGCCAGTTCTCCGGAGGTTTTGGGGTATTCTAATGCTGACTAGGCCCATTGTCTAGAGGCTCGCTGCTCCACGTATTGCTATGCTGCATTTCTTGGTGGAAACATGGTTTCCTGGAGTGCCAAGAAAAAACCTATTATTTCTCGTTCCAGCACAGAGTTTGAGTATCAGGCTCTTGCTAACAGTGCTTTTGAGGTTGTTTGGCTGACTCACCTACTTTGAGATCTTTGAGTTCCGCATTCTGGTTCTCTGCTGCTATTATGTGACAATAGTAGCGTCATCTTCTTGGCACATAATCCAGTTGCTCACAAGCAGGCGAAACACATCGACATCGACTATTACTTTGTTCGAGAGTTGGTTGCTTCTGGCAAGCTACGCGTTGCTCATGTTTCTACTACTCTTCAGATTGTTGAAATCTTCACCAAAGGACTCTCTCATCCATTGTTCGAGTTCTTTAGGTCCAAGCTTTGAGTCACTGAGCATCCGAAACTTTGCTTGAGGGGGGGTGTTAAAGTAAATCAAGTTTCTAATTAGATTTGATTGAGTATAGATAGACATGTTAATTAGTCTAGAGTTCTACTAACACTAGTTTTCCTTATTGTAATATATTTATTCTTGTCAGCAATACAATTATTCATGACGAGAAATACATTCTATCAAACTCAGTCACACAAAGTTGGCCTTGGAAAGAATTGATGAAAATGAGAGCTGGTTTTTATCCTAAACTGAAAACATACTACATCCGTCCCCATATAAGCTTCCTGATTGCTTTTTCACGGTCTTCAATGAGCATGTTTGACCGTAAGTACTTTTAGTTGTACACAATAATATCGCATAAAAAATTAATATTTAGAAAATAGATGTTAAGACAAATCTAACGATATGT
>JAULKJ010120241.1:0-15214 GCA_032355405.1 Rubia balearica | reverse complement strand
TTCCCCGCCGGTTGGCAGGGCACAAGGTTTCTACATCTATGACAAAAAGGAGGTATTCACATCTTGGCTAGGGTTTTCCTTTGTGTTTAACTCAACGGAGCACAAGGGTTCCATTAATTTTGCTGGGCTGATCCGTTGATGAACAAGACTAGGGACCTTTCGATCATTGGTGGCACCGGCGACTTTTTTATGACTAGGGGGATTGCCACTTTGTCGACCGATGCATTTGAGGGGGAAGTGTATTTGCGGCTTCGGATAGAGATTAACTTGTATGAATGTTGGTAGCTAAATAGATTATTGTTTTGGTTAATTTAGTTAGCATGAATTTGTGTCTACAGAATTTTATGCATTTCTTTGAAATTGATACTGAGTTATTTTATTTTTATTTTGTTGAATCAAATTATTTCAGTTTGTCAAAGAAAAATTATCCTCATTTCCGGACATGAAAACGGTGTAATGACTTTATGGTTTTCATCCCATTTTCATATGAAACAGTAATTATGAGAAAGAGAGAAATTAATTTTGAGTTCTGTTTGTGAGGAATTTACGAGGTAATGATTGTGTGTTTGTATTCATGTTTTGGGATATATTATATAGAGCTACAAAGACGTATACAGAAAAGGAAAAGGAATCTAATCTAATTACAATTACTAGTAATATTCACATAATATTGTTATTCCTTAATACTCATCCTCAAGTTGGAGCATGGGGATCAGAAAAGCCCAACTTGCCAAGTAATGAATTAAACTGATTCTGTTTGAAAGTTTTGGTAAACAAATCCGCAAGTTGATCAGTAGTGCGAATATGATGAGTAACAAGAGTACCAGACTGGACAAGATCACGGATGAAATGACAATCAACTTCTATATGCTTCGTACGTTCATGGAGCACCAGATTAGCCGCAATATGGAGAGCATATTGACTGTCACTAAACAGCCGCATAGGAGCAAAATGAACAACACCCAAGTCATGAAGCAAAGACTTGAGTCATAAAAACTCACAACATGCAACGACCATAGCACAATACTCCGCTTCAGTAGAAGAATTGTAGGTTTCTTCATGGTCTTCCATGAAACAGAGAATCACCAATCGTCACAAAGTACCAGACAGAGATCTTCGCGTGATGGGGCAAGCAGCTCAATCGGAATCACAATAAGCAATAAATTGTAAAGAACTACGTGAAGAGAGAAATTAATCTTGACCGGGATGACTCTTCAAGTAGTGAAGAACTCGAATAGCAGCTTATTGAGGAGCACACAGAGACTTCATAAAATGAGCAAATGTATAAACAAAATAACTAAGCTCAAGACAAGCAGTAATTAAGTAAATGAGGCAACCCACTAGGCGCCGATACTGCTCAAGATCGTCATAAAGTGGACCTTCAACCTTCACAAGATCATGTTTTTGCTCCGTTGGGAAGTTAGTCGATTTAGAGGCCGACAAACCTTTGTCAGATAAAATATCCAGGGCATATTTCCATTGTGAAAGAAACATTTCATCCGGTCTTCTAGCAATCTCTATACCCAATAAATGCTTAAGTGTACTAAAATCCTTCATATGAAAACAAGAGCTCAAGTATTTCTTGAATTCAAAGATGAGCGTCGAAGAATTACCAGCAATGACCAATCATCCACATAGACAAGTACATGCAAAGAAACTGAGCCACGAGTAAAAGAAAATAATTTGTCTTACTTTGAACAAAACCGAATGCACGTAAAGCCTGAGCAAATTTTGCATCAATTGCGAGGAGCTTGCCGAAGACCATAAAGAGATTTCTAAAGCCGACAAACCTGACCGGGAGGCACAGGGTAGCAAGACCGATGAGAAATTGGTAGATCATATCTTTTTCACGTTCTTGAAAGGCATTGGCAACATGGTTGAAAGTATACAGTGGTTTACAAGCATCACATGTGCAAACTAAAGGAGGCAGAAGGGAGTTGTAATCTCCAAATAGCTTCTTCATTTTTCCAATGAAACCAATCTTCTTCTTGGCAAGCATAGCTCCACAAATTGCAGCTGACCATTCAAGGTAATTCTCTTCTCTTTTTAGTATGACAGGACAGATTGAAAAACTGGGGTCGTCGTTAGAACTAAGGAAGTAAGGATCATTCAGAGAACGACCAGTAGAGACACATCCTCCAGAGCTATATTGCAATTGCAACTGTTTGAGCAAAGTTGCAATCACATCAGCGACATTGAGATTATGTAGCTTGTTAGCCTCAGTTTCAGCAACGATGTGGGCTTACTCAACGGTATCGGAACCGGAACCAGATGTAGACATAATGCAATATCATATCAGATCTTCAAATAAAAATTGGATCGGCAGAAACTAGGGCAGGATGCGGCGGCGCGTGGAGAATCGGTGACGGCAAGTGGAAGCGAAAGGTGACGTGTGTGAAAGTAAAACTCGGCAATCGGGTCTGTGAAAATGGATGTTAGTGAGCAGCGGCGGCTGGCGGAGATCTGATGATGAACGACAGGTGTTGGACAGCGGAACGCAATGCGTGAGGGAAACGCGCGGTCGTCGGGGAAGTGAAAGCTCGAAAATTGCAGCGGAATTATATTTAGGGTTTCAAGATTTTAGGATCTGATACCATGAAGACTTTGGGGGGTAATGATTGTGTATTTGTATACATGCTTTGGGGTACATTATATAGAGGTACAAAAACCTATACAGAAAAGGAAAATGAATCTAATCTAATTACAATTACATACTTTTGAATTCTTTTTTGTAGTGTACCAACCCAACTAGTGTACCACTTTTGATTTTAATTTATTAAATATTCTATTACCAACTAATAAAACCGAAGCAATAACACAATTTTATTATTTTTGCAGCACCATTATTGAATTATTGTTAGACACATTCAGATTAATAGCACCGCCATGTATAAGAATGGGTTATCTTAAACCCGAAAAATCGATGCTACGAGATTTAAAAACCAGTACTATTGAAGGCGACTTCTGTAGCAGTAAAGATTTCTTTCACCACCAGTTGCGCGAGCTTAGGGTTTTATATCTATCATATGACAAAATCTTCGCTTAAACCTTGATGTTCAATCAGAGACGGATTTAGAAATTTTAATTTAGTTGACCACAACATAATTTAGTATCTCTGTGCCTGGAGGTAGTGTTAAAATTTCATGAAATTTTAGAATTAGAGAAAACATGGCGTGAGTTCACAATTTTAAATAAATAGAAGCACATTAACATAAACTAGATCACTCGACTCAAATCGGATCTAACCCATTTAACTTTAATCAGACCTTTCAATCTAAACAAGATGAAATAACTCAACCAGATCGAAAAAGAAATCAACAGAAATTAGAAAAGTAAGTTACGTCAGCCGCTCATCATAAACCCTTCCAAATTATGTAAACAATCTTACAATATGTGTAATCCTCCCTCCAAAACAGAAAATTTTCCACTTTATTTTTTAAAAGTTTTAAAATATATACTATATAACTTAAATATTTTAAAATATTATTAAATTTATATAATATTTTAATATATGTAACAACAAATTCAATAAAGTTTCATATGACTACAAGGCAACGATGGTGAACTTTCACTCATATTAGTGACCTGGAAATTTATCGGCTCTCAAATCGATTCGTCCATTAGTGGAGGAAGGTCTATTAAATGCAGCAATCAAAGGTGGTTCTCAGAGAAATTGCCTTTGATTGAGATCCGAAAAGTTTTCAAACTTGAAATTACTTTCGGATCCGATTATAGGAGGTTAAAAAATGATAAAAGGCGGTTAAAGGAGTTTTTTATTGTAGAACAGCCTTTAATGAGCTGACTTTATTTTCTTTACGGGTCTAAGTATAAATAGTTGTTTTCTCTCTTCTCTTCCCTTAGTAAAATTTCCTAAATTTTCCTAACACCCCAAACTCCCTCCCTCCGCCCACCCTCCAAACTAAACTCTAGATCTCTCCTCTCACTCTACCGCCCATCCCCACCGCTCTCCTCTCCCTCCCCAGCTCACCCTCTACCGTTCTCCTCACTAATAGATTCATTTTCCACACTCGGCTGGTGAGATTGGTTTGTTCAATTCCATTTCGAAATTTAATGCAAATTAAAACTCCTATAATTACAATATTTTGAAACTAATGAGCACACTACCTCATTAAAAAACCCAGAGGAAAAAGAGTATAGTGTGCTCCTAAAAATACTAAATACCTAACATAGTTTAGAAATACCTAGGCTATACATGAATTAGCCTATTTATTACACACTCCATAGTCCTGCTAATCTGAAAATTCAAAAATAATACATGGTTAGTTTAATAATCATCCTCAATAAATACACAAAGAAGAACATCGGGAATATAATTGAAGGTGATTCCAACAGCCTCAAAGATAAAGAAACGAATCATATTGTTAACTAAAACCGAAAGAAATGGAACAATTAACTCACTTATTAGGTATTTACCATCAATTATACTTATACTCAGGTGTCTATAATTAAACATATTTACATAACAGTCATCCAGCATGTATACAGCCTTTTAGCCTTATTTTATGATATTTGAATCATAAAACTAGTTGGTGATTTTTGTACATCAGGGTTAAAATATTACATACCCTGAAGTTTTTTTTCCTGGAAAGAAAACCCAAAGTCGATGGAAATGTTTCAAGATTACGCTTGGAATAGCCCACTTATACGCCTTTATCAATCAAATCTTACCATTACACTTTTCAATCCGTCACATACTCCTCAAACATATCAAAGTGTCAAACAAAAAAATTTACCCATGCACATTTCAATCCATCACATACTCTTCAAATATATCATAGTGTAAAAGGACAACGACCTTTGGAACAAAGAGTAAAGAGTTCCACCTCATCAACGTAAAGAAATTCAACCAAATAATTCTCTCAAAATTACCCACCTTCTATATAAAATTGTGTATTATTTCTTAAGTAGAACAAAAACTCAAGCTAATTTATATTTTAAAAAATCATAAAAAGAGCATATACCACAGCAGTAACAATTAGATAAAACAAGTAACACAAAAAGATTACCGCAGTCATGGTCCTCCTTATGGGCGGAAGTGGGGAAATACGCTCCACACGTCCCGCAGAAATAGTCCAACCTCGCGATGACGTAGTGAGCGTCATTAAAGTGTTTTTTCATATCTGATTTATTGTAAGACTTCTGCCTGTTTCTTTCTTCCAGACATTTCCAGCAAACTACAAATGCATCAATTCCTTAATTAGAGAGATTAATTATCTAAAAATAGGTAGACATAGCAATTCTTTAAGCGACTGATGACTTTAGAATCAAATTCAAAATCCTCAGTTTTTACCAGAGCATCAATAAGACCTAAACCAACACTTCTTGAATCCAACTTCTCCAAACGAAGCATATTTTCACTAAAAGTTTTGGGAGACATTGGAATCAGTAAACACCTTGGGAGAACTAAAAAGCGAAGAAAGGGGACTTCCAGGACAAGGATTACAATTCTCCTTTACCGTGGTAATTAAATCCACCGTTAAAGCTTGCTTGCAAGAACCTGGCCTAGATCTTTCCCTCAGTATATAATGCAAGTTTTTGGGTGGAAATTGCAGAAAGATTGTCACTTTTTCCTCGAATTTCACACTATCGTTCCAGACTTAAAATTCAGCAAGAATCACTCCTTTCACAAATCCCGACATTAATATAAGCAAACCAAGAGACTTGCACAAAAACCCCTTTTATCACAATTTTCTTGTCTCAATTATTTCAAGAAATATACCAAATCCCAAAACCATTTGAAAGAAACGCTTAAGAACACTGTATTATTTATGTATTCTATTTTGGAAACATACCAACACATCACTATTATTTCGGTGTTCTTTTTGGAAACATTCCAATACTTACAGTTTTCAGGTACAACTCGCTGATTACGAGCATTATTCCCGGCATTTCCGCCGCCGTTTGCGCCAGCATTTCCGCCGCCATTTGCGCCGGCAGCATTTTCTCCTGCATTTTCATTGGCCACACCTGACATCTTGCCAAGATTTTGGGATCGGATCTAGGGTTTTCTCGTTTTGATGTATTCAGATCTCGCAAGATGGTAGATCTAGGGTTTTATGGATTCTTCAGATCAGATATTGGGTAGGGACGTATTTATACCCATTTTAAGATATGGGCTTTCCTTGGTTTGGTGGCCCAATGGCCAAGAGATTGTTTTTGGTTGGTTGGTTTTATTGCAGTCTATTTATTCAAAATGATTTATTAAAATAATTATGCAACTATGAACTAAAAAAATTATTATGCTTGCACTATATTACCTCATCTATTACAATTGAAAAATATAATTACACAACACAAATTAAATAATAATTTACAACTATTACAACCGAAAATCTACCATTGAGAAACACCACTATTACAACTGAAAATCTATAACATCGGAAATTAATTAACAATCAATCCAGTGAGGCATTGATCTACCAGCCTATGAGTAGACCTGTGGAGGACAAGTTTCATATTTTCAAGATTTACAATGTACTATTATTGTTGTCGGGATAGTATGAAATCCATATATAGCTTCGCATAACACGATGAACACTTCAAGCCTTCATTTACATGTACATAGATCACCCTAAACTTACCGACGGACGGTAGTGGGCACATATCGTTCCATCTAAATTTAATGATCCAGACCTGACCGGGAATGCCAACTGACAATGTTAGAGAAAACTGAGAAGGAATCGCAGATGTAATCACAGTTCATATACTGACTTAGCTGCATTCCTAAACAAACAGAATTTGCAAGCAATATCAACTTCGTAAATTTTGTAAATTTTGTCACACGCATAAATTTAATAACCCAGACCTGAGCGGGAATGCCAACCCTAAACCCTAAACTGAGCAGACAGGTTTGCCTTTTATGGGACCTGTATCGTGAAACATGCTACCTGATTCAGTTTCAGTGTCCAAAATGAATAGTCAAGCTGAACAACATGACAATGCTAGAGAAAACTGAGAAGGAACCACAGGTTGTTCAAGTATAATTAATCCATGTAATCACAGTTCAGATACTGACTTACTGCATTCCTAAACAAACAGAATTTTGCAATATCAACTTCGTAAGTTGTCACTCACGCGTTCATCCTAAATCCGCAGATGTTCACACAATGATTTTAGCTCATTAATGATCATAAACAGAGCATGTAGTTGGAAGACAAGGACAAAACTAAACCTATTAGGAAACATCCAATGTAATGACAAATCCGAGCTCTTTTTCCAGCTCATATTTTGGAACTCGCTAACTCAACGATGGCACAATGCATAATCTGATCATCAATGCCCTCAAAGCCCTATCTATCTAGTAGTACAGTTCATATATTGTATCTCTCATATACTAAGTGAAATAATTTGTATGGATACATATTTTTCCAGAAATTGTTTTTCAGCCCTCGGAAAAGTTGTTGACTCAAGTGAGAAATTAAAAGATGAGGCATAAATACAGGTAAGAGAGAATCACCTGATCTGCCTTGTAGCTTTTCAGCTATGGCACTCCAGCTATGAGGTCCATATTTTTCCACCAACTCTCGAAGCTTTTCATCCTCAGCCAGCCTCCAGTGACCTCTAATGAACCATGATCTGCTCAATTTACTATCCAAAGAAAAATTAATAAATCTTCATTAATTTCGGAATAGATTCAGATGACCATGTTAGCTAGCTAATTGTTCAGATTGATAAAGCTAAATACTGGGAAAAACCATCTTCAAATAGATCCCATGACAGAAAAAATCTTAGTCTTTATGAAAAATTAATTTGTGGCTAGATCTCTATGACCGATGCTAGGTTTGAAACATTACACTTCACTTCATGAAAAATCAGTTAATTTAACTTTAAAAGAGAGACGAATAAAAAGAATTGAGAAGGGAAAGGGGAGTACAGCTAGGAATGCAGATAAGTCAGTATCTGAACTGTGATTACATGGTACTAACAAATTCCCAATAAAAACACACAATAACCAAGAGAACCACTTACCCCTCAATATCCCCTCCATTATCAGACCTTTTATTACTCTTGTTTCTTGCATCCCTCTGATTATTTTAATTTAATGCCCCTCTATGACTCCATTATAAAACTTCCACATCTAAGCTCCATATCTGTAAACCACCTAAACCCTAACCAAGAAGACAACTTATCCCTCAATCGCCCTTCCACACTCGGACCTTTCATTACTCTTATTTCTTGAATCCCTCTTCTTTTATATTTAATGCTCCTCTATGACTATTTTAAAACTTCTCTATGATTCAGATGACCATGTTAGCTAGCTAATTGGTCAGAATGATAAAGCAAACACTGGAAAATTTATTTTTAAATAGATCCCATGACAAATATTCTTCACCTTCATGAAAAATTAAGCTGTGGCAAGATCTCTATGATCGATGCTAGTATTGAAACATTACACTGCACTTCATGAAAATCAGTTAATTTAAATTTAAAAGAGAAGAATAAAAAGAAGAATTATTGAAAAGGGAAAAAGGAGTATGGCTAAGAATGTATATCTGAATGACAGGGAAAATGATGAAGAACCCAACAAGAATGTAGTGAGAAATTAAGATGAGATGAGAAGTGTTTTCCCTTAGGGAGGGCGATTTAAACAAAAAAAATATGTGTTCACGCATCATTATTCAATAATCCTTTTCAGTATAAAGTACAAAGTAACTCCAAAATTTATCTGTATCATCATCCACAGCAAGTTCCTGGACCTTGGCAGACCCTGACATGCGTATCATAGGCCCCTCTCACTCGATATGATTCTCTTTAGACACCCCTTCTTCATCTCCCCTATATAACAAACACAGCTCAAAACAACGAATCCCCAAGAAAAACATACACAATAACAAAGAGGACAACTTATCCCTCAATCTCCCCTCCACTCTCAGACCTTTTATTACTCTTGTTTTTTTAATCCCTCTGATTCTTCTAATTTAATGCTCCTCCATCATAAAACTTCCCACATCTAAGCTCCATGACTGTCACTCCACCCTAAACCCTAACCAAGAAGACAACTTATCCCTCATCTCCCCTTCACACTCAGACCTTTCATTACTCTTATTTCTTGAATCCCTCTGATTCTTTATATTTAATGCTCCTCTATGGTTCCATTTTAAAACTTACAAATCTAAGCTCCATGTCTGTCACTCCACCACATCCTTTCCGCCTACCCCACCCGCCACCAGATTCTTGTAATAAGAAAAGAAAGGCAGACACCTAGGAATAATTTAAATATACCCGGTAAAATTGAACCTACACTGGTTTACATGATTGTATAAGCAGGAGTAAACATGGAATAGGATAGAAAAAGGAAGTAGAATGAAGTAAGAAGAAAAAATAGTGGTTTGGCTTAGGAAGAGAAGAGAGCAGAGTTAAAAAGAAGGATTGTCCTCTTTGAAATAATTAATCGGGATGCATCATTGGTTCAAAGTTAAAAAGAAGGATTTCACCCAGAAAATACCTATCTTGCTTGCATCCTAGCTCTCAAGTCTAGACCAAAGAACAAAACAGTCATCATGCGATTGAGTTGAGCCAACTACAATAGCTTCCACCAGCAAACAAAACAGTCAGTTCAAAATTGACTCGCAATATTCCAGGACATCATTATAAAATAAATCACTTGCTTTCAGCATATGCATAGATTCCAAAAACAAGTGCAGATTGAAGAAAGAAAAGAACGTGTGAGAGAAAAGGTACATCATCAGCCGCCTCCTCATCCTGAACTCGCTGACAAACCAACAAATGCTCGATCAGTGCCATTAATGGATACCTAACACCATAAACTGAATAACTCATAACCATGCCAAATAATTAAACCATTACACTAGCACTATACAAACTAAGTTGCGGTTTGAAACAAAGAAACCCAGAGACTAGAGCTTCTTTTGAGAGTTATATTCCCAAGAAACAACCACAGACAAACAGATACTACCTACATGAACCAATAAATGAAATCTGGGGAAAAACAAAAAGAAAAGAAAATTTCAACTAAAACACAAGGGGGTAAAGGAAAGATCTTTTGTCCAAAGTTTCAATCACCAGATCTGAGATCAAACGATAATCAACAATATCAAGTGTTCTGACAAGCAGAAATCGTACCTGATAGAGAGGCTCACGAAAATCAATCTGGTTCTTTTTCCCTGAAATGTGAATTTTTTTTTCTCCCTCCCCTCCCGAGAGGATCTGGAGGCTCGCGTCTGGTATTTTTTCTAGGACAGAGATGTCGCCGAAAAGCTGCGGTAATTTAGAATAAGGGTGCTGTCAATACTCAAGTATCTAATAATTATGCATATTTGCATAACAGCCCCCGTACATTCAGTTTATTGGTCTTATATTATGATATCTTAAATCATAAAACTATTATGGTTAATATATCATCAACCCTAAGGTTTTTTCTGAAAAAAAAGGAAAACCCAAAATTAATGAAATTGTTTCAAGATAACCCCTAAAATAGCCCACATATACAAAAACAAGTACTTTGGATGTTAGAAACGGGCTTTTGGGGAAAAACCAATCAACACGTACCCTATAGTATATTAGTAATTTCACGATCTTCCAATAATACAGCGCACCATTAAAAAGATATTTACATGTCGAAATTAATGACTTTGCATATTCGTGCCTTTATCAATCAAGTTTTACCGTGGTTCATTTTAATCCATCTCATACTCCAGAGTGTAAAAAGAACAGTTTTACCCATGAACGTTTCAATCTACTATAACACACTCATCAAATAAATCGAAGGGCAAAAAGGACAATAGCCTTTGGAAAGAGTTGCACCTCATCGATGTAAATAAAATAAAACTAAAATTCCTCTTCAAGGTATCCCCAAAAGAAAATATTGAAAACAAGAAAAATCCATTTGGGGTAAGAAGATATGTATGACATCAATTTTAAATAATGAAATAGGATTAAAACAAAGAGGAAGCAATTTCCAAGAATTCATGCGTCATCAAGATGGATAGTTACCTTGAGTCAGATCTCTTGAATCTCAAAACCTCCTTGTTTGGCAATGGAATTTGATTCAGGAACAGAGAAGAGAATGACCAAATTTGGAAAAGGAAGGTTCAATATTCAGTGTACTGGAGCAGGGTGGGGAATCGCCAAAAGAAAGTAAGGATTCAGAGTGACGCCGCGGAAGCAATCTTGCCATTCCGGGGCCTCAGCTCTGACGCAATTGAATGCGGCTCAGATTGTGTTCCCTTCCAGATCTACTTTTGATTGTTACGTTAGGCCCTTGTATGCCGTTGGATGCTTGAAGGCCCTTGTATGCCGTTGGATCCATTCCAGATCTATTTTTGATTGTTGCGTTAGGCCCGTTGGATGCTTTGCCTTTTTCTGAAGGCTCTTGGATGCCGTTGGATCAACGTACAGCCTTGTTACTTGGAATTTGGAAAGAATATTCCTTTCTAGCTGGTCAACTTAACCATCCACCCATGACTACCACCGAAATATTTTCGGATTTTTATAACTTTTTTAGAAATCTCCTAATTTGTAGATTTCCATAACTGGTAATGGCTAATTGCTAACTGGTAATGGCTAATTGCTAACTGGTAATGGCTAACTAATTATAAGCTGTTTATTTTATTTGACATAAAGTTTTGAGAAAAATGGTTTTTTCACATATTACAGAAAGATGGAGTTTAATTATAATAGCATGAAGTTATGAGGGGTTACTCTGTAGTAATTGCAATTGAACTTTTTGAGTTTTGATTAATAACATTGCAGTATTTAGAGTAAAACATACAAATTATATAATTTACTCCGAATATGTAATGTTTCTATAACCAAAACTCAAATAAATTATAACCTACAGTTGACCCGGATTTTAATTGTTTTGCCCGCATTTTTTTCTTTTTTGTGTGATAAAAATACACTTGTATCTTTGATCTTTTCATAACTTAATAAAATACCGTATTTCAACAAATGGATTCTTTATTAAATATATTTTATTATAAGTATCAGCAACATAGTACTAACTTTTTAGGGATGAAATTCTAATTAGAGACTGTAGATAGTTTGAGGTGATCAGGTAAATTGGTCTTGTCGTTCGAATAAGGGTGAGACATAATTGGTTTGTGTATGATTCGATGGATTATTTTGTGTGCAAGTATCTGGTCTTAATCGGGTGTTTTCCGGTTTATGTATCATTCAAGTAGTTTTGAAGAAAAAAAAAACTAGTCTAATCTAGTTTGGTTATAGTCATTTCGATTTCGGATACTATTCAGCCATAATTTTTGCGGATTGGGTTCGATCGGATTATATTTAGGCCTGATCCAGTTGAGCTTATTTGATTATAATTTTAATTTATTAGTGTTGAATTTAGTTTATTAGTGCTGAATTTAGTTTTAATTTATTTGTGTTGAATTGAATATTTCGGTAGTTTTTTTTAAGAATGTCTCCCAAAACGATGTTGTACTCGTAATATATTATATTTTTATACTTATTACTCAATCAATGACCGTCGATAAGTCAAATATATATATACATATATATATATGTGGAGTTCACCTCATACACTTCAAACATTTAACTTTCCCTCGAATTTCAATCGTCCCTCATCCCATTTTCTCAAATGTATGGTTTCTAGATTACTTTCATTTTTGTATTTTTCCTTAATTTTGATATGTATACTCCCTCCGTCCCATCTTAAATTACACAACAATCATTATTACGCTCTTCGAGAAACATGTTTGAACGTTAATATATTTACCTACGTATAATAATGACAAATAAAAAATTAATATTTGGAAACTACTTGTTACGACGAATTGAACAATTTACATATGATAATATTATTATTTATATATCTATTCAAACATGTGGTCAAAGTTAGACACTGAATAGTGACATAAAGTGAAGTGGGCAATTTAACCTGGAACGGAAGGAGTGTGGTGCATCAATGTGTTGTTTGTATATATATATATTTGAAATTCCTATGGGTTAGGGTTCTAGGTTGTAGGAATTTTGGTTTGATGTTTTACCAGTAAATCGGCCCTTTTTTCGTTTAGAACCTTTGTTTACTTGCTGATTTTCTGATGTTGAGAATATGTTTATTAGGGTTGAATGCGACTTAGCATGTCCTTTGATCCTCCTTCATTTGGAGCGATCGTCTAG
Source organism: Rubia balearica (assembly GCA_032355405.1). NCBI lineage: Eukaryota > Viridiplantae > Streptophyta > Magnoliopsida > Gentianales > Rubiaceae > Rubia > Rubia balearica. The sequence continues at coordinate 2,092 of JAULKJ010120241.1, read as the reverse complement.
CTACACCGGCCATTCATATTTTTTGCAAACTATGCTTGAATGAGACGTCACATCATTATTGGTTAACCAATCGGTTTTACCGAATGGTTAGCAATGTCGCTTAGAAATGTCGACTGTCCCATTAGTTTGAAGTGATATGTCACCGATGTTGCTCATACATGTTGGTCAAGTCATAGTTTGAACCAATTTATATTAAACCATATTCTTTCTATCACAATATTTGTCATCCGCGATAATATTAATTTTAGGAATCATAGTTAACAATATTGGTTCGTCTAGTCGTGCCCCGATTGAAGTGCGCATTTTTTAAACAATTTAAATTTGTTTTATTTCATTACCTCATTTATAATTTAATTTTTAACAACTTCATTGACCAATGCAGATCCGCGGCGATTCGGATGAGAACCGTCATCCGCAAACTGTGTTCAGGGATATCATTCCACACTTTGTGCGCATTTTTACCAAGATGAACTTCGGTTCAGTTCCGATTTTGGTAAGTCCTCCTTGTTACACATGTATTTTATTTTCAATTAGAAGAATATATCCCATAGCTAATTTGAATCCCATTTATCGTGGGATTTCGTAACTGCTGTAACCTTATTTATACATGCAACATCAATGGTGAATATAAACACTTTCCGTCATTTAATATTTCTACCTTATATTACTTTCAACCGGTCACGGATTTTGAGTTTTGACAATAGATCCACGACTCAAAATGCATCGATGAGACTTTTATATTAGAGACTTTCACAACCAGTACTCATGGTGATAGATCCACTCAAGGCGGAGAACGACAGAGATTTTCATGGTAGTATACTGGCCAGACTTTCATAGAAGACCCCTTTTGGCGATGAGCATCACCGCGACGACAGTGGGCATTTACGACTTTTTAATGACGCCACGAAAGGAATTGATACTGCATCCCGTGATTGATTTGGGTCGAGACACCGACTCTAGCCAATATATACTAATCACCGAGCATTTTACTATTATTCATCGACTTGTATTTAAAAAAATATATAAATTCATGAAATTGAGTTGTCGCCTCCAATCAGACGGGATCCAAATTCAAACCCCTGCGAATTCGTTGTTGCTTTTCCACTGATGCTCGTTGCCGGCAGGTTTCCCGAAAGATCAATTCTTCGAGTTCAACAGCAATGTCCAGAGTAGTAGCAAAGCACAAGGATTGATCTTTTTGTCCATGGACTTTCACGATAGTTATAAAATATACCCCAAATAAAAAATATTAATGCTTTGACCCTTCCAACTTAAAAGGCTCCTCTTTTATGTTTCTACAATATTTTAATTGTCCTCTTCTTCTTACAATAAGACGGCAGTCTCCAAGAAACTCTTCCTAGACCACTAGTACTAGTACAACAGTACTTGAAAACATTACTTGCAAAGAGAATTGGAATGTTTGAAATGTAAAAATGTTTAAATTGGAAATTGTCCTCTTGGCCCAAATGAGACAATGTCCTCTTAGGAAGGATGTTGGATAATCTTCTTCATGATGTTAGAAAGCAATGGACAAATTCAGACCATAAATTTGACGATTCCTAGAAAAATTCAGCTCGCATTTTGTTTGTAGAAGAAGGGTAAAACAATCCTGAGAACAAAATATGGAAGAGCTAAGCAAAAAACTACCCTGTGTCATAGTTTGAAGGTGCTATGTACGAGCAGAAGTGAGAAAAATGACACAATAGCATCCATGTAAACAGCACAATTATGCATATCCAAAAGACTTTCTGGTTGAGGGTATCAATAATAATAATAAGCATTCTTTCTTATAAACTGCAAATCAATAATTAATAATGATGATAAGAAACTGCATATCAAGGATCCTAAAATACAATACGGTTTCAAAATGATGGAAATATCCATAGCGGTGGACATATTTTGCTAAAGGATTCAACATCGAACCTTTCAATGCTCTCATCTCCAACATTATAAATTCCCATGTCCTTGCCCCCACCCCTAACATCATCTTCATCGTCAAGAAGAGGCATTATGCTGTCATCCGTGAAATAGATGCAATTAGGTTTTACACCTGGAAACTCATCAGTTGCAACGGAGATTGCGGTATTATCAC
>JAULKJ010120137.1:0-15214 GCA_032355405.1 Rubia balearica | reverse complement strand
GTTTCTATATCGGGTAACACCTCATCTTCAAGAATCCCATTTAGGAATTTAACATTTTCAATCATGCAAGAGCCATCATGTTGAGCAAGTACTTCATATAAGGTTATGCCTTTGCACACGAGAGAGGGATTAGGTGAATCATGCTTAGATTTTTGAATATCAAAACCCACTCTATCAATATCATCCTCTAAGGTTAGTGTTCCCGAATGAACATCAATCTTAGTCCTTGATGTTTTAAGAAAAGGTCTCCTTAATAAAATTGAGGGTGCACCACCATCGCGGGATACATCAAGGACATAGAAGTCTGCCAGAAACACCAACTTTTCCACTCGTACCATCACATCCTTCACTAGTCCATGAGGACTAGCTTGGGAGTGATCGGTCATTTGGACGATTACCCTAGTTTTTTTAAAGTTCACATATTTCTAGATTCTCATAAATGCAAGAAGGTATGAAATTAATAGAAGCTCTTAAATCAATCATAGCATTTTTTGCCAATTTACCACCCAAAGAATATAGGAATTGAAAACATGCCTGGGTCATCACATTTCTTAGGCAAATCTCTATGATTTAGAGTAGAAACTCCCCATACTTTCAATTTTTCAATCTTCCTAAGTGGTTTTTTCTTCTTTTTAGTGCATGAAACTTTCAAGAATTTAGCATATGAAGGTCCATGATCAATTAATTCTAAAAGTGGAACGCAAACCTCAACCTTTTTAAAAGATTTTACGGATGTGCTCATCATTGTTTGTCAAATTCGGCGTTTCCCTAAGTGTGGTAGGGAAAGGAGGCGGAAGATTCACCCTCTCCTCGGGTGTTGTAAACTCCTTGATGGGTTTCTCCACAACCAATTCTTGCTCCTCCAAGTTAGTTTAGTTTATTTCCACGATAAAGTCTTCTTTCTGTAGGATTTCCTTCTCGGGCTCGCTTACCAGAATCTTTGGCTTCAAGTCGGCTCACCGAGGTGGCAAGTTGTCTGACTTGAATCTCAAGATTCTTGATGCTTGAAAATTCCCTTGTCTCAAGATCTTCAATCTCTCGCCTTATGGGCTCTACAAAGACATCATGCTTCTTAGCCAATTGAGAGACTATTTCAAGGATTTACCCTCGGTCCAACTTTTAGAGTGAGGCATTATTGTTGGTCGGCCCTTAAGATAGGGTTGAGGTGGAGCTTGTCTGCTTCAGTTCTACCCTTGCATTTGGTTCTCCTCGCGGTAACTGAAGTTGGAGTGATCGTGGTACCTTGGGTTGTGTTTGTGTAAGGATATTCCTTTCAACTCCTTGGTTGCCCCAAAACCTTTATTTTTTCCCCCACCAAACGGTGGCCTATTTCCACCACTTTTTAAATCTAACGCTTTCGCTTCCTCCAAATATTCCACCACTTACGGGCAAACATCCGTGTGATGATCAAGGCTGCAAATGCCGCACACTTTTTCTTGTTGAACTCCCATTTTCATAAACTCTTTCGTCATAGAGGCAAGAGCTTGGACTTTTTACTCTAACTTATGGGATTGAGACAGTTTATCTATGAGCTTCACCTTAGATCTTGTACCAAACTGCCTTGTTTTGTTTGTCATATCCTCGAAGAGTGTCATGGCCTTCCTTGGGATCTTGTTGGCAATTGAACCATTGCAAGCGGTTTTAACCATATACGCCCCTCAAAGAAATTGTAAACCAAGTCCCCCTCATTGAATAGATGATATGGACAGCTCACGAGTAACCTCTTGAACTGTTCCAAATACTCTTAAAGGGACTCCTTAGCAAACTGAGAGATATTGGAAAGTTACTTCTTCAACCCCGCAGACTTTGAAGCTAGGAAGTATTTCTCAAGAAATCTGCGCTTCATAGTACAATTCCCCAAGAAGTGATGCGACTGGGCGGAAGATAGTACAACCAATCTTTGGCCAAATCCTGAAGTGAGAAATAAAATGCCCTCAAATAGTAATCTTCCTCTAAGACTCCCGCCGGCTTCATGCTGGTACAAACTTGGTAAAAATTCTGAAAGATGCTTATTCATATCTTCTCTGGCATTCCATGGAACATGGGCAAGCAATGGATCATACCGCTCTTTAGTTCACACGTCACATTGGGTGGCAAGGGTGGGAAAATGATGCAAAGGGGATGATTCTCCAAATTTGGAGCCATCAACTCCCTCAAAGTGTGGTTATCTTCCGCCATTTCTTCTTTCTCTACAACTATCAAAAGTGGTTCTTATGGAACTTACGGTCTAGATCTCCTTTTCCTTCATCGCCTACTACCTGTGTATTTCAATGAAGAATGTAAAACTTCCAAGTTAGTGGTATGAGTGTGTAACATAAACCAGGAATAAAACACCAACAAAAAACAACACTAGCAAAAAGGGTTAGAAGTAACCAGAAACTAGCAAGAAAGCTCAACATAAAAAACCAACAAAAACAACACTAATCTCTCTACTAACACGCTATGCAAGCTAACTACCAGGCCTTTAAACTAACATCCACGAAAATGACACCATACAACCTTTTAACAGGAGATCTGCTACTTGTACAGAGAGGGAACTGACAAAGATATAGATTTATAGTGGTTCTCCAGTTCCTACTACTACACTACCAAGAATGGTAGATAGTTGTAAGTACCAGGGTCATCCACAAAGATGTTAGGAATCTAATAATTAACTATACACAAGAAAAGAGCACACTTCATGCACATTAGTAGGATAAGGCAAAGTTCGAATTATTTCTATCTTTGCCTTGTCTACCTCAATACCCTTATAGGAGACAACATGCCTTAAGAAAATGCCTTGTTCTACCATAAACTGTCATTCGGAATTTCACACAAGATTAGTATCAATGCAACACTCAAGAACTTGTGCTAAATTTTCTAAACAATTGTCAGAAGAATTACCATGAATGGTGAAATCATTCATGAAAACTTCAACAAAAGTTTCAACAATTTCTGAGAAAATGCTTACCATACACCTTTGGAAATTGGCAGGGGCATTACATAACCCAAACGGCATACACTGGTAAGTAAATGTACCAAAGTGGCACGTGAAGGTTGTTATCTCTTGGTCCTCCGAGGCAATGGCCACTTGAAATTATCCGAGTATCCATCCAAGAAGTAATAGAAAGGGTGACTTGTAAGCCTTTCGAGCATTTGATCAATGGACGACAATGGGAAGTACTTCTTCGGGGTTACAACATTTAGCCTTCGGTAGTCAATGCAAATGCGCCACCTGTTTTGGAAATGAGTGGGTACAATTTCACCCTTATTATTCTCAATTACCGTCACCCCACTCTTCTTTGGCACCACTTGAGTTGGGCTCACCCCAATCATCCCCGCTTGAAGTAATTTGATGATCTCCGTCTTCACCACCTCTATCATAGGTGGATTCAAATGATGTTGGGCTTTTCATCATCTTCCAACAAGATTCGGTGCATGCAAGTGGATGGACTTATGCCCTTAATTTCGGTAATAGTCCATCCAATTTCTTCCGTATTTTCCCGCAACACCACCATTAGCTTCTCTTCTTGCTCTTGGGTGAGATTACTTGAAATTATGACCAATAGTGTCTCTTCTTCGCCAAGAAATGCATACTTGAGGTCACTAGGTAAAAATTTAAGCTCAATCTCTAGGGCTTTCACAAGTGATGGGAGAAATTCTAGCTTCTTGGGCTTTTCTAAGGTTAGAGAAGGACTGCTCGAAACCACCTCTTTGAGAATGCTCGAATCCTCAATGCCTTTCTTCAAGTTAGTACTCATGGGATATACAAGGCATGTTTCTTCAACATTACTTTCCAAAGCAACTAACAAGGAATTGTCACCATTCAATTCAAAAATATCTTGCATAACATTTACCACAATATCTATAGCATGCCAAGTGTGTTCCTCACTATGATATTTCATAGAAACAATTATGTTGAATTCCACTTTAATCCCATCCTATTACATGGTGATAGTACCATTATGCACATCAATTATAGACCTTGAAATTTTCAAAAATCCCACCAACAAAATTAGGGCGGCATGTTTATCTTGTTCCATGTCAAAGATATAAAAATTCACGAAGAATATTAAGAAATCCATCTTAACCAACACATCCTCGACAATACCCTTAGGGTATACACTAGAACGATTGGCTAATTGAATCACCAGCCCAGTTTTGTGCAAAGTACCTAGATTGAGGCTTTCATACAAAGAGTAAGGAATCACATTTATTTATACACCTAAATCAATCATGAATTTTTAAAAATGTGTATTTCCTATCATGCAAGGTATTGTGAACATGCTGGGATCGCTACTTAGGGGTAACTCTTTTTGGTACAAAGCGGAGACATGTTCATTATTCTTATTATTAAGCTTGTTCTTTGTTTTCTATTCACAACACACAATTCCTTTAGAAATTTAGCATAACTAGAAATTTGTTCAATTGCATTCAAGAGAGGGATATTTACCTAACATCTACGAAAGACTTCGTAGATGTCCTTGTTGGTCTCCTTCTTCAGTTTATCCTTTAAACCTCCAGAAATGGTGGTTCCGGTACATGGGGGTAATTTCCGCTATATTTGCCTTCTTGTGAGGAGGGATGAAGGCTCGGGAATGGAAGTTAATTTTTCAATGTTGATCCCCTCCTCAAGCTTCTTCCTCTTGCTCACTTTGTCATTGGCCAATTTCTTGGCCTCTTCTTCGACTTCTTTCTTAAACACCTCAACCCTTGCAGGCTCATTTTAAGCAACTTCACCATCCATGGAAGTGCCAACCTCCTTGTCACTCCTCAAACTGATATCACTTGTATTTTGCCGAGGATTAAGCTTCGGTTAAGAAGGAAGCTTTCCCAAATCTCTTGCCTTCACCCAATTCAAGATTTGAGCCATTTGACTTACTTGAGTCTCCAAGTTTTTTATGTTTAACTCAGCCTTCTCTTGGAATTTATCAGTGTTTTTTGCACACAAACTCAACCTTCCAATGGCTTGCATAATCTCATCCTTTGATATCCCCAAACTTTCACCTTTATCATGAGGTTTATCTTGAAGCCTTTGTTACTGTGGTTGAGGTGGCCGATATTGTTGTTGAGGGGGAAAAAAGGTTGAACATTTTTACCCCTTTTTGCATTCCTATATCAGAGATTCAGGCTATCTCGATTACCCACATTATAAGATTGATTTTGGTAGCCCTGACCTCCTTGGTAGCCTTGATTTCTTCGGTACCCTTGATATGCCTGGCCTCCTTGATATCTCATGGCACTCACCTCCACATAATCATCTTGTAAACGAGGGCCAATGAACTTAGGATGCACCGATGAACAAATTTCACAAGACTTTACATGCGGCACATTTTCGGGTTTAGTTATCAAAGACTTCACCATAGAAGTGAGGGATAACATTTGATTCTCAATCTTTCCATTGTTGGAAGGAGCACTTGTGTTGTTGGGATTTTGTCTCCTCAAATTGGATCTTGCACTAAAGTTTCTCAACTCGCTGGCTAACTCCTCATAGAGTTCCATAGCCCTACTCAAAGTCTTGTTCCTAATAGAACCACCACAAGCTCCTCTCATGCATTTGCTCTTCATCAAGAAGACCATTGTAGACGTAGTAGACCAAATATCCCTCCGAGTAGCCATGGTAAGGAAAAATTGATTGAAGCTTCTTGAACCTCTCCTAATAGTCATAGAACGACTCTTCATGCCATTGGAGGATATTGCTAATGTCCTCCTTTAAGGTGGCAGACTTTAAGGCCGGGAAGTAGTTGGCTAGAAACTTCCTCTTCAACTCAATCTAAGAGGTGATACTCACGAATGGAAAGTAATGGAGTTAATCCCTCACGGCATCTCGCAACGAAAATTGAAAGGCTTTCAACTTATATAGCTCTTCCTCCACCCCTTTGGGAATCATCCCACAGCAAACCATGTGAAAGTCAGAGAGATTTTTGTTGGGGTCCTCCTCTTGCCTACCAAAAAATGAAGGTAGTAAGTGTATCAATCAAGATTTTAGTTCAAAGTGGCCATTAGACCCAATTGCCAGATAGGTGATGCATATCGGTTGTTGCTTAATATTGGGAGCCATAGTCTCCCTCAAGGGAACTTGCCTCAACGGGATGCCTCCTCCTTGAAGGTAAGGAAGTTGAAGTTCTTCTTCTGAATGCTCATCTTAGTTCTCCATGGAAGTAGAAGGGATGCAAAATGGTCATTCGGAGGGGTGTTATTCACATTTTCCAAAGAAAGCCTCCTATCTCTTTTCAAGTTCAATTCTAACTTGGGGTCGTAGTGTAGGGGTTCTCATGAAGAGGGTCGAGTATAAACCATACACTAAAACTTGAACAATACATCTCCAAGCCAACCAGAGATCAAATAAAAATCTAATAAAATCAAACTAACACATATGCACAACTGGCACATATTTACACATAATATACCCAAACAATAAAAAATAAATGCTTCTTCCCCGACAGCGACGCCAAAATTTGGGAGGTCGTTGTCGTACCTCTCAAATTTATAATTTATAAGCCCTAAATGCTCACTGAATACAGTTAAGTAGATAGTGGTAAATTGGAGGTCGTCCACAAGAAAGAAGGATCTTCCTAAGAGTTAAAAAATTTAAGGTGAATAATAGACTAGATATAGATATGCATAGATATGTAAAAGCAAGTAAAGGGGGGGGGTTGGTTAGTTTTTCTAAGTTATGAATTTAAAGACAAGAAAACTAGGAAAGTAAAGTAAATATGCTATCATGCAACAAGTTACTAAAAAGATGATAAATTCAACAATGACGAAGCCTTTGAGGAAATTGATTCCCACTTCCAAACCTCTTATAGATCATAGAATCATTTACTCATTTATCCACATTCATGGGAATGTTATAACTTACAGTTAGAAGATCAACATTCATTTCTTCTTAAGAGTAATTTGCAAAAGCAATCAACTTCAATTTGCAAACCTCATTGATAAGCAATTTCGACAAACAATTCCTAAAGGTATTTCATCAATGACATCAAACACAAAGAACCATAGATTTTATAACATCTACAAGCACTCTACCAATGCCTATCCATTTAACCAAACATAGAAACATTCAAGGTTCAACCTTTCATTGATACGTTAGGACAAATATGATAAAATAACCACATTAACATACTCATCTAGCAAGAGTAACCTAACATTACACAACAAGAAGTTCTAATTCCATGTTCTTTGATTTTCATGTCAAAGAGCTAAGAAATTGTCAACATCTCTAACCTCCTAACACTTAATCATGCAAACATTTCATATTATCAAATAACCCCTAGCATATTTGAAGTAAAAATCAAAATTAATGGCACAATAAATGCTACTCAATAAATGTTCATGAAAGAGCAAAATAGAGAATCTCACTACATGGGTTTGGAAGTTTCAATCAACCTCTCCCAAGTGATGAGTTTAGCTAATACATATCATAGTAACATTCATGAAAAAATTCATAGATAAAAAAGAGAGAAAAGATGAAGAAGAAGAGGAAACCAGGGTTTTTGGGAGAGGATTTTCAGCCAAGAGAAAGTTAGAAGTGAGGATAAGATGGAGATATTTTACAGTACAAGTTTTAGTCAACAAAGAGTAAAATGGGTAGCAGAGGTGCGCGGGGGCTGAAGGGCTCGGTTGAGCACGCGTGATGATCTGGAGCTTGGCCGCATGAGAATACGTGCGGAGCACTCGATCTGGAGGTGAGAGATATTTCTCCATTTTATTTGTGGCGCGCATGAATGAGATTGAGTACCCGAGCTGCGTGCCTGGTCTAATTCAACCGGCTGGAGGTAGCAGGTCTTCGCATCGGTCGATCGACCTTTTTTCTTCAAGTTCGGACTTTTCTTCTACCATATCGTATTAGCCTCCACTTCTAAAATCTCATTTTTCCTTGTGAATATTCATTATTGTATCTTTCATCATGAATATGATCATTAAAAGGCATTCCAAAACTCCTAAATCATCATCCTAGCTTTCTTATCAACAGGATATCCATTAACCTTACATAAAATCCTAATCTATTACAACTATGAGTTTCAAATGTGCTAAAAGGATGAGCACATCACTCCTAAGGATACAATTCCATTAGATTTAAAGTAGGTTATGACAAGAAGGATTTAGATATGAAAAACCAAAAACGGCCATCTAAACCCCAAACCTACCTAAATCTAGCAATCTTCCAACAAAATGATAACAAAAGAGATGCTAAATGTTTAGGAAAATACATGCATTTGACGTCTCATCACATCCACCAGGAAGTTAATCTCCCAACCAATTATATTGCAAGGTTGGAATCTAAAATAAGTCTTTATAGATTTTTGCAAAGGAGAAGGTCCGGAGCTCAATGCAGTTTTAAAGGGTTACAATGTAAGATGCTTTCGCAATATCGTACATGCTTATTTATTTCTTTTGCTTCTTTTGGCATTTATGTAGTTGATGAATGTTGTTAGGGCGCAAAAATATTTTGTATGACGTACATCACTACTATTGAGCTCTATAATGAATTTGAGTGGTGAAGTTATAGGAAGTTAAAGAGATTTCTGAAATGTTCTAACTAGCATTTTGATATTGGGGAATAGTGATGAGATGGAAATGAATTTTGAACTTTAAAAGTGGTAAGAAAAAATATCGTTACCATATATTATGTTTGTGCACACAACAAATGGACCGGAAGCTCGTCATTTAAGACCTCCCTTGCTAACCTTTAATCTATTTGAAGAATAGGTGTGATGTATTACGGAATAGCTTTAAAGAATAATATTAGTGAGAAACATAAGGATAGAAGGAATATTCACATATATGGATATTAAACTAGAGGGTTTAATCAGACTTGAGAATTAACAAATTCCCTCCACTAGGATTTAATTGTTCATTTTTTTCTCTTCTTGTTGTCTTCTTGACAAAATTTTCAAATATTTATAGCGGGGTTAATTGTTTGTCTTCTTTCAACAATGTGGGTTATAGGAAGACGAAAAGTAAGCATGTGATTGAATTTTGATGAGTGTAATTAGAATAATGCAGACTTATTTTCTACCTTAAAACAATGTAGATGTTGTTTTCATTTAAAATCTCAACCATGAAGAATGCAATATTAATTGATAAGTTTGACATTTTCTTTTATTAACAATATTAGTTTAGGGTTAACAACTGGACAAAACAAAAGTTAACAATAAATATTTATAATTTAAAATATTTAATTTACTGTTCAGGTTGTTGTCTTGATAAAATTTCAAATATTCAAAGGTTGATTGCATGTTTCTTTTCTTTTGATGAGGAAGATTTTATGAACGATAAAAGGAAACAAATTATTAGGGTTTGAAAAGGGTAATTAGAATAATGCTGGCATTTTCTTCACGGTAATAAGATGTATTGTTTTCTTTTAAAATATCTATCATAAAAAATTAATTAATAAGTTTAACATTTTTTATTAACAATATTAGTTTAGGTGAAAAAATTTGAGGGAGTTCAAGAGAAGAACGAAATGCTTTATTCCCCGTATATAAAGAGGAATTGTTTACTAATTATGCTCACATATAAAATATTCATTATACAAGTTTTAGATGTGCTGGTTTTAACATAATGTTTATTGTACTTTCAAATATTTAAAAAACTAGATTTCATGCATAATAAGCATTGCTTAATGCTTTTAACTTGCAAGAAATGGAAGCAGTTGTGGTAGATGGAAATGAAAGAAACTCTAGTAGATGTGAATGGAATTGAAGCTTACCGTATTGCTATAGCAATTATTGGTGGATAAAATCTCCAACCTAAGTAGGTAATAACTACTGCAATGATTTGTGTGTGAAGATACATCATTTTCTGTCGTTGATTGAGTTGATTTTTTTAATTCCTAATATTTTCTCATCAGTTTGCTTCTTTGCTGTTGCAATTAGACCATCAATTACATGGTGGAGCATGTTGTTGGATAAGGTTTATTTGGAATTTTAATCTAACTAATCTTCTTGTATATTATAGTATACCAACTGGTTTCCAGCATTGGTGTTTAAACATGTATCCTCTCGTGCTTAAACAAGTGTTATTATGATTATGCTTGATTATTTGCATTGCCTTAAAATAAAAATAAAAATTGATGAGCTCAATGAGGTAATGAACTCTTGAGCAGTATGTGATAGGGTTATGTTGTTTTCATTGCCATGTTTTGCTTATTTATAATTGTTTCCTCATCTTTTACAACTAATAGTTGAACTATAGTATATCGAGGAGGACATATATACCATTGAGATACGTAAAATTTAACTGTACCAATCATGTGATAATTACCTGGTAAAGATACTTGAAAACCATCTTCGAACAAAAGCAGTATAGGCATTGCTAAGTGAAAAATAACTTAAATGATGTTCAGATTAGGTTCTAAATAATATTAAATATATAAAATTCTATATAAGCAACATTACACAAAATATAATCTGGTTATTTTCCAAAACCTAGTTGCTGGGTAAAACCAAGCCAATACGGCCCAACCAACAAAATATCAAGCCATGATGTATACATGACCTGACTAGTCAGATCTAGCCAACGAAGTGCAATGGAACAATAAGTCAGGAACATGTTGCACTTTTTAACAAACATAGGTGAGTCAGTTAAGTCTCAAACACAACAATACCACTAACTGTTTGCTCCAAATATAGCAGAAAACACTACCAGTCAAAGAGGTTACGATGCCCCCATATCTGGATTTACTATGAACAAAAGGTGACATGGTCAAAAGATAAGGGCATGATGGTCAGACCATGATCACACCATGGAAGAACTACAAGTAAACATATGAAACACCCATAGAATGTAAGTAAAAAACTTTTGAATAGAAAGTTATAATATGACACTGTACTAAATTAAACATCAGAGCTTCTTCTCCAAAATCAACCCGGTGACATTCGTAGGTACTTGAAACATGAGATTAGCCGTGAGCCGATCCTGGGTACTATTATTATTCGAAAAGACTCAACCACATCACTAGTTAACTAAGTCAAGCGACTTGCAATTTTTTTTTCCAAATTGGCTTCTAATTTCTTCTCTTCTTAGAAAAACAAAACCCTCTTGTTCTTCGTCTTATTGTCCCTTACATGTTCTACCTCCTTACTTTGTTGGGACGGTTCTTCTTTTTATTGTAATCACAAGATCAAAATGCAAATATTTTCTTGCATTTAAGGTAATTTTAAAACTAATTATTTTTTTGGCCTCAACATAATATAGACATTAGTTTTTGGGTTTCACTACAAAATGCACAAAATATTTCCCAGGAAAAACTTAAATATAGTTCACATACTCACCTATAATTTGTTAAAAATTGTATAACACCCCTTTACCTCATTTTTACAGGAGTAGTTTGGTTAGTTTTATTTTTACTATTTCCACTTTTCCCTTTTCTCCCTTCCCAATCTAGGTTACATGAATCATGAAAAAGAACAACCTAAAATTCACCACTGTCTCTAACCAAACCTCATCGATCTTTTTTGTAATTTTCTCAAAAATTTCAAAATTTAATCCAATCCTTATAGAACTCCCACAATCTAATAAAAATTATATTAAAACTAATTTGGTCCTCATTTATTCCTTCTACACCAACTTGAAATTTTTAAATAATAGAACTGCAATGTTTAAACCCCAAATCCCCCAAGATCTTTGGCGATAATCCTCACCTACCACTACCCACTGTATACCATCCTCCTCTTCCCAATCATCCCCATCGCCTTTATCCCTCACTACGCCCCTCCCCCCACACCATCGACTCCACCCTCACCTGATCCTGACGATCAGTCCCCTCCTCATTTCCCCCTAACCAACCCACTCACCCCCACCCCTTACCAAATCCCGACCCTTCGTTTTGGCCTTAGTCACCTTATAACATCTTTGCCCCCAACCTACCACAACAATGCCACCACACCACCTTTATAACATCTCTGCCACTAAAACTCTGAATCGTAAACTCAAACTTTGTTACTGCAACCTTCCTTACTTCTTCTTGGATGCACCGCGACAACTTTTGACCGAGCCCATGACTCAATCTACCTTCACCGTAATATTTTGTCGCATGAAACTTACGTACCCCATTCTGTCGATGCCATCATATATGTTTGATTATCGACTGTTAAGTAAGTGTGCTATTTAAATCATAGGTTGTGGCTAGGAAATATTTTCAAGAATGGAATTAATGTAAGAAGATGTAATGACGGGTGTAGAAGATGAAACGAGAAGGAAGATGAAAATGAGGGAAAATATAAAATTACTAAATTACCCCTGAAATTTGGGTTTAGCGGACCATTAGAACGGAATCTATCAGAAGGCTCGAGAACTATATTTAATTTTTGTTCAGGTAAGGTTTTATGCATGTCTTTTGTTACGACCCAAAAACGAGTATTTGTTTCATGAAATTGCTGCTCTTAGATGCATGTATTAAGCTTCTTGTTTAAGTTTAAAATGATATTAAAAATTATTATTCAACAACATTCAATAAAAATATCCAATAATATAAATCATCAAGATTCAAATTTATGAATTGGTGTAATAAATTTAAAGTCAAATGATCATATTTTACCAATTTAAATTGTGAATGACGTTAAATTAACGATTGACCATTATTGTTTCTAAAGATATGAATAAAAAGTCATAATGCTATTTTACATGTGTAGTAGTAATTATTTATGCCTTTCAGTGTTAACTGATGAAAGAGAAGTACGAGGTTGTGAGTTCTTATAACAATGTAATATTCTAGGTATATCTCACTATTATGCTTTTACCATCAAATTCACATTTTAGCTACTTATTTGTTGTGCAACTACTTGTTAATAACATGTTTATGGTGTTTTCTTATCTATGATATTATTAATATAAAAAATCCTTAGTTTAGGAATTCTAAACACCGTGGAATTGAAATCAAGGTTTTAGGGTATAAAAATGAATGATACTAGATCATATTACATTGTTAGATACCATTGATTTTGGTACAAAAGTTCCCATAAAACTATTAAAAAATCTACTAGTTTTGAGTGTAATTTCAACTATAGATTTACGTAATTTGTGGCCCAAAACATAAGAGCCATGCAGACTTGACGTCATCCCCACATTCCTCTTACATATCACCTTTAATCCATTCTTGATTGCGGCAAACACATTTTCTTTCTTTCAGAGCCCTTTTGGCGGGACATATTAAACCCACTACGTACCACCGGGTAAGCACCTACAAGATTGTTAGGGATATAAAAGAAGTTTTTATATATAAAAAATTAATTGAACCAACTAGAGATTATTATGAGAAATGTTGTGTAAGAAAAAAATTTATTAGTGGTTCAAAGATCATCTCAAAGCACTTGAAATTGCTATAATACTATGGAATCAAATAAGCCCTACGTATGAGCTCTTATTATGAGCCTAATGATTATAGAGTCAATGAACACATGCTACTTAAGAAGCAATGTCCAAACACATCAAATAATAGGAGCGGGAAATTTTTCCTTATATATTGTATTAAAGGTGATGTGTTCTAGGTTTAGTTCTAGGTGTTTGTAGTGGTTTCTTAGGAGTGAGCGTAGGAGGTCGGGTTTCCACCTTATGGCGGAACTGCTACCTATGGTGGATAATGAGAGAGTTTTTTTGATGAATTTCAAAATTTTTAATACCATTGAAAGCGGTGATGAGTATAAGTTTAGCAGTTAGCGATGGTGGTAGATGAGCAGATGAAGAAGCTTTTACCCACAAATATAGGCTTTGTTCTTCATAGCTTTGATCGGGTTTTTAAAATCTAAATGCAAGGTTCTATGGATCTAACCAAAAAACCTTAAGAAAACTCCATAATTGCATATATCTTTTAAACATTTATGTTGTAAACCGTAGGATCTCAAATTATAATTTCTATTCATCAAATAAATGAAAGCCTTCTAACTCTCTAAGAATATCCACAAATCGACTCTTCTTTAATTTAGATATGAAAAATGGAGGTCAACTTCAAATCTAACTACAAATGTAGCATAACTCAATTCTCCTAGTCATATAAAATTCAAATCTAACTAGCTATAAAAATAATCCGAATTCATATAAAGCCCGAATTAAAATATCAAAATCTCACCTGACACTACTTTCTACCACATCCATATGGACTCCCAATACATCTTTGTACTATTACAAAAAATTCTAGATTACACACAACTCCCTAATGTGGTCCTTAAGATTTTCAAAGAATGAGTTCTACAATTTTTTCCACTCCTGACCAGAGTTTCTCATGGTGAAGATGTGATAGGGCAAATGAAGTCACTAAAGAATGAGGAAGAAGAAATTGAAGAGTTATTGTCAGCCTTGAATCCAAAACCGAACTCTTTAAATATACTCCAAAATCGAAAAGTATACATTTTTTTGAACTACTATTTCGTGTCTTGTATTTTACTATTTTACGCCCTGTATTTATTCCTTTTTAATATGTTAGGTATTTAATTTTAATTAAATAAAACATAATTTATATAAAATTAAAACCCCCCGCCCATGACCGCCGCTTTACTTTTCCAAAAAACTTGTATGAAAAGTAGAAGATTTAATTGAATTCCCCGATAATTTTTTGGTGAACATGTTGGTAAAAGTATGATATATCTAGACCGCGCGAATCATTACTTCCTAACCACCATCTCTCATCGCTGTCCCTCCAACCTTCCCCTCACTTGTGGTTGTCCCTTCCCAACCCTCTCCACCTTCGACTATACCTTCCTAGCCACCCTCACTTCCAACCCTCTCGCCACATCTAACGAAGGAAGCAAGATCCAGTGGCGGCGTGGTGGTTTGCTAGTGAAATCGATGGGTTACCACCGAAAGGTGAGGGTTTCTTGTGACGAACACCATTTGATGCTTCTCTGGCCCATGGTGGCTTCGTCACAAGCGAGCTAGACACTATCGTGCTTCGCTTGCGTGCATAGTGCTGATCCTTGCTAGCGAGCCAAAATCTGCAATAGTTTTCCCACGACACATGCGGGAACCGCTCGTTAGTCATGCAACTGTATATCATCTGGTAGGAATTCATCACCGGGGTTGGCTTTGTCACGAGGAAGGGCTTCGTCACTATAGGGGGGCTTCGTTGCCGAGGAGCGTGGTGTGGATCTGAGGTCACTGGCATGATAGTGATGAGAAGGGTTTGGGACGACGGGTTAAGAGGGTGGTGGGTGACAGGGTGAGGACTGTGGAGGGGCAACAGGCGGTGGGGGAGGGCATTTTCAGGTAGGACCAAGGGGGGTGGGGGATGGCG
>JAULKJ010119926.1:0-15218 GCA_032355405.1 Rubia balearica | reverse complement strand
CGATTACAATAAGTGAAATTGACATTCAACATAATTAGCCTCTAGCAATAGCTAATTTATTGCAAAGATATCTAAATTACATGTCAACATACTAACCATCTATAATATTACGTACATGGTAGAGATCCAAAATTAATCTGTAACATCGTTCTCGGGAATATTAACTTGCTTCCTGTGAAAATCACGATCATTTCGCAGAGAGAGAAGCCAAATCAGCTCGTATTGAGTTAATAGTAATAAGATAAGGGCTTGCATCTCAAATCAGCTCGATTGAGTTAATAGTAATAAGATAAGAGGGATCTTACGAACAGAAGGTGCGACTGATGAACCAATGAGAATGAGGGCACCTGTTTTTGAGATGAATCAGTTGGTTTTTTAATCACAAAGACTTTAGATTAAAATTTTAATATTTAACTAGCGCTTTGGTGTACATAATTTATCCCATATTATATATTGTAATCACACATTGTGTAAAATTGAGGTTAATATAAAATAGATGGAAAACCTATAAACTCTCATTTTATAGACGATTTACAAGAAAAAAAAATGCCTACTTTAGAGTGTTATTTAAGGACTTCATAGTAAAGAGTAGTGACCTCCCCATGTCCCAGAATTAGATTTTCAAAGATTAATCAGTGATTACTCTGAAATTAAGAGAAAATAAAAGAAGATGGCAATATTGTTTTTCTAGACTTAACAGAAATTCAATAAATCAAATGAATTAATTTTAGTTTGATAAATTCAGTCATGTTGTTTTTAATAGTAAATAAGCAATTATTATATGGTATATTGCGAGTATCAAACGTATTGTGTCATGTAACGAAAAACAAAAAATTAAGTCATACATTTTTTCAAAATAAATAAATAAATAAAGTCAAACATAGTTGTTTTAAAACATGACAAATATGTAATCATCGTACTATAATATATTTTCACGTCGTTCAATCTATAATTTAGTATTGATAATATGGTATATTTAGAATTCGGTATAATTTCATATTTGATGGTGAGAAAAAAGTTGATATTTTTATAAAAAAAACTTTACTCTTATCTATGGGAGAAAGATGTACTAGTCCGTCATTACATTGCTTGGAGATCAAGAGAAAGATGAGAAATTTAATGTGTTTTATGCAAATTTAATTTGTGTTTTTTCATAACATGAGGCAAAATTTTGGGAAATGCCATTTTTTCATAAGTTTATGGAGACGGAATTTAATTAGAATAATATAAAGGTAGAAGATTTTAGTTGTAATGTTAAAAATTTACTATACAACGTATTGTAGTTATAAAATTTATGATCCGATTAATGCAACCCAAATTTTTTTATTTTAATTTATTATAATTTACAGTTTAAATTTTGATCTTTCCATAGTTTATATAAAGATCGTTTTTCAAGAAACGGATTCTAATATCGAATTAGAAAGGAAGTAGTACAGAAAATATAGTTCAAATAGAGTAACAACCAACTCTTTCAAAATTTAGTGCCGACAAATGTCGTATAATACCTAAGCCCCCTTTTCATTTTTTTGAAGAAGCCATTTTATTATTTAATTATGAGTGCGTTTCTTTAAAGATAATTTTTTCATAAATTATGAAAAGACCAACGTTTAAATTGTAAATTAGAATAAATCAAGACAAAATTTTTGGATTGCATCAATCGGATCATAAATTTAAAACTACTACACGTTGCATCATAATATTTTAATATTGCAACTAAAATCTTTCACCTTTATATTATTCTAATTAAATCTCATCTCTTTATAAGACTTTGCCATTAATTATACATACAGTTTCCAAATCTAAATTTTTTGATCAAACGAATATTGAGTATAATAATAATGCCAACAAGACAATAAAGTTTCCTACTCGGAGACTTTATGTTGCAAGTGCGCGAGGCATAAATAGTTAGCAACTAATGATATCCTTTTTTATAAAAAAATCGACTATTTCTTTAGCCAACTATAATTTATTAGATTAATATTAAAAAAAACCCTACTAGGTTTAACAATGTTATTTTTCACTAATTGGATGATACTGATAATACTGGGACCAAGACCCACTAAATAATATTATAATAAAAAATTAATAATAGACCATTATCCTATCTAATTAATAAATGGGTGGTCGCAAAGCTTTTTCTTCTTTCTTTTCCATTAGCCAATCAAAGAATGACGAATGAAACCAACTTACATTCAATACAGCTGCACAAGATTTTTTCACGACATTCAAAAAATATATTTGACCGTTAATATATTTAACTACGTATAATAACAATAAATAAAAATAATAATATTTAAGAACTACTTATTACGATGAATCCAACAATATCACATGCGACAGTATTATTATTTATATATCTATTCAAATATGTGGTAAAACCTTGACAGTGTTAACTGTCAAATCGTAAGTGTGCAGCTGATGCTGAGACAGAGAGAGTATTATCAAAAAACGGTGTACGCCACCGTTGGGCGCCCCAGCCCTCCAACACCACATTGGAATTTTGGGGGGTAAGTCACGTTCGCCCAATGACAGAACCATGCTGCGGGTCCATACCTGGTGAGCACAAGGGAACCTCGACTAGCGAGAACTCCCCACACTGCCTCTGCCAGGCTTTGAACCCGGGGTCTCCCCCTGAGATACCGCACTCCCACCACTGGGGTACACACGCGGGTGTAACCCCAAATTATCTAATCTTCATTCTTCGTGGCCCCAATCTTTTTCATTTTTTAATTCTTCTAACAAAATCAAATTATTCCTCTATTTTTTTTAAAAAAATGGACATGATAATTTGATGGGTTTTTTAAGCAAATTAAATCATGTGTAGAAAATTAAATATCAAGAGTAAAAATAACAATGAGTGAATGAAAATAACTTGTTTTTATCGTGTAAGAAAGTATTTTAATGTTAAAACCACTAAAGTAAAGAATGTTGAATTTTAGAAAACGAAAAAAATATGGCATTTCTCCGACTTTTGAACTATGGGTTGTAAATTTTCAATTGCACTAAAAAATATTAGAATATGCAAGATGGTATTATGTTCTATTTAATTTTATTTCAATTTAGTTATTTAATTGAATTAGATTTATTTAATTTAACTGAAATAAAATTTTGCTTAATTTAAACTCATTCTAATTATTATTTCTACTTTCATTCAATTTAAATTAGTCATTTAATTTAGTACGACTTATAATATAGTACTAAATAAAAATATACAGCAACAAATTTCCATATAAATATAGAGAAAATCTCAAGAAATGCGGTTTTTTCCTAAGTTTATGGATAGTGCACAATGGAGTTTACCTTAAATGTTGTATTTTTTTTATTAAATTTAAATGTTGTATTTTAAAAGTTAAAAAAGGCAATAATATGTATTTGAATGTGAAAATATTAAAAAAATATACAACATAAAAAATTATTTTAAAAAAAATTAGTATGTAATTTAACAAATGTAATGTATAAGATAAAAAAAGTAGCTTATCCATAATCTTATTGACATGCCATATGTCAAGAGACCCACTCATATATATACGTATATATATATAGTGACAAATATCAATCCTTAAACTAATACCTATAGACATATTATAAATTCAAGAGTGGGTCATATGGTGACCACTATATTTTTTAACATATAAAATGTATTTGTTAAAGGCAAAGTTTTGGGAAAGACCATTTTTCCATAGGCATATGGAAAGACGGGTTGAATTAAAATTATAAAAAGATAAAAGGTTTTAGTAGTAATATTAAAATTTTGTTATGCAAATGTATGAGTGATAAGTTTATGACCCGATTAATACAACCCGATTTTTTTTATTTCTTCAAATTTGCAGTTTAAACCTTGGTCTTTCCATAATTTATGGAAAGACCGTCTTTCAAGAGAACGACTCTTTGTTAAATTACATACTAAATTTAAAAGATTTAAAATGCATCTTTTTATATTTTCAATAAAAAAATTCAATATGTACTTACATAATACAATATTTATTTATTATTTAAAAATATATTTTTTGAAGATAAAATGTTAAAGGGGTTTATCCATAAATTTATGGACATACCACATTTACTGAGATTTTCTCTAAATTCAATATCAATTAGAAGTAAAAAAGTGGTTCATCAAAATATTTGAGATGTATATATTAAGAGCAAGTCCAGTAAATTCTTTATAATAGAGATTTTCGTTGTTTTAAAGGATTTTAGATAAGTATTTTGCGTCAATAAATTCTCCATATTATTCTTTGAAAGATATATTTTATAAAATATAAATTCGGTTCTTTACAATGGTAGAGAGAAACAATAAGGAAGAGTGAGAGAGACAAAAAAAATCTGCAGTGCATGAAAGGGACATTAACTGCGATTAAAATGAGGCGAGAAGGCCATTCTGAATGACCGTCCCTGACAATAACACGCAATTGTGCGACCGTTGCATGGGTGTTAAAGAATCGCCTTATAAGCAATTCCGAACTCGGAACTCCATTCAAACATCGATCAAATAATTCCAATATACCATATCTAGCCTTGGAAGTTTGAAAACATATGGTTTTTTGGTTCCGTCAAAATAGAAAATGCAGATCAACCATGTTGTCCGCATCTTCATATCAATACATATATCGACATTTATTTTCAATACAACACAACCACCATCATCCTTATTTTTGGCACTCATATCGAATCCAACTACAATCATATCCCTAGTAAAAAAATATCTCTTCATCGCATCTAAAATCAAACAATAACATATAAACAACTATTAACAAATTCAAATCAGCTAAATTAAAACAATTAAGAACCAATAGCAAATGGTCACTTGGCATTTGCCAAAAAGGACTTTTTGAAAGCATATTAGTGTGAGGACATAGAGATTGTTTTCAAAACGAGATCGTCAAAGCAACAATCAATGGTCCATAGACTAACGCCCATATGCCTTCATCCGTGAGTATACAGAAAATATACAACCACTTGTATTTGTCCCCTAAATTTTCAAATCAATGCCCGCATTTATCGCTCAAGTAAATTTAAATACTTCCTCCATGTCCGTTTAAATTGCACCACAATCATTGACATGTTCTTTAAAAAAATATTTAACCGTTATTATATAAATCTACATACTCTAGTAAAAAAAATGCTTGGTTAAAGGCAGAAATCAAAGTCAGTTTGATACCCGAGGGAGGTTTCGAAGTCGGAACTCCCTTCAAAGTCAACCCAAAAAATTTAAATCACTTTTAAATTGATTAAAGAACCGCCTTCAATGGGCGTCAATTAAAGGCAATTTTATTGAATAATCGCCTTTAATTGGGTGTCTTTATTGGCCAAGTATATAAAACAGCTGCTAGGGATTCTTCTTCATTTAATTCCTTTTTTGCTAAGGCATGAACTACTGCCTTGCTCTCTTTCTTAGCTTTTCTTCCCCAAAAATAAACTCTCTGATCAATTTCCTCCACCGCCGCCGCTCTCCCTCCCCCACCTTACGCCGACATCATCCTCCCTCTGTTGCCCCACTCCCTCTCCCCACCCAGAAGCAGCGCATGCGTCACCCTCCTCCCTTCGCCGAGCTGCGTCGCTCTCCTCTATCGGGCCCTTTTGCTACCACCCACAGCGTCCCCTCGTCGCCGCTCGCTAGGCAGCCGCATCATCTTCACCGCGAGCAGGGTTTACAGACCTGTTAATTTTTAATTTTTTTCTTTAAGATCTGTTAAAATGTTTCTTGTTTAGATCTGTTACAATGTTTCCTATTTAGATTTGTTACAATATTTCTTATTTAGCTTTGTTTTCTCTTTTTTGCCAGAACGGGTTCTTTGCTTACTGGTCGGCAACCATTTTTTTGGGACCCCGGAAATAGGTTCCAAATTTGGAACCCACTTTGGACCCCAATAGAAGGCAGTTTTTTAGCTGTCTTTGATCGAAATCAAAGGCGGGACCAGTTGGTCTAATAAAATCACCTTTAATATTCCTTCTCTCCACTAGTGATACAATAACGACAAATAAAAAATTGATGCATAGAAACTACTCTAGTTTTTCCATTTCAATTTGCACACTTTAACTTTCATCGGTTGACTCAAAAAATTAATGTTTGGTCGAAGTTAAGAAATTTTCACTAAAATAGTTAATTACAGTTTGAAATGGTACAAGGGAATACTTGTTACGACGAATTCAGAAATATCATATACGAATTCAACAATATCATAGTCAAATTTTAATAGAGAATAATATTTGTAAAACAGGTGTGCAGTTTGAACTGTGACGGCGGGAGTAAACATGTTTAACTATAGAGCAAGTCCAACATTTTCTTTAAAATTTTCTCTACAATAGGGAATGAAACACAGGTATTCCCTATATTTTTTAACTCTACTCCAATGGTTTTCCTATTTTGCATAATCTGGCCTTTATTATAGTTACTTTTTCATTTAAAACTAAGAGTTCATTTAAAATCACTTGCAAATACGGAGTATATTATAAATATTTTAAAAAATCAATATAAAAAATTTGAAACTTAAAATTCAATATTAATTAGAAACTACTTTTTTCATATTCTTTTTATATATTCACCCGATTTGAAATAAAAGGTATTCCCTTAATTCAACTAATATTGACACTTCACTTTTTGACACAATAATTTAGAAGATTTCAATTGAGTGGAGCAAATCGAATGAAAGATTGAAAAAGGGAAATTAGTGGATAGAAATAATTTTAATCTTACTATATTTGGAATGTGCCATACAAAAAAAACCAATATAGAAAGTGTGCCAATATTAGATAAACCTAAAATTTGGCCTTGCGAGAAAGATGAGAGTATGATAAATTGATAAGAATTATTGTGAGAAAGATGAGAGCTGTCCTTTATTTTAACTTTATTTAATGTCACTCTTATCGGTTTTGTCCCTTATATTATAAAAGGTGAATCTCGCTTTTCTAAAAAAAACTCTTATCTGTGACTCTTTAGAATAATGATGACATTTTAATTTTAAAAAAGAAAATAGTAAAAAAATTGAAACTGAAATATCGATGTTAATTAGAAACTTGTTTTCTTTTTGTATATTAACTCGATTTGAAATAAAAGGTAACAATATTAAAAAAATAAAAATTTTAAACTATAACCAAGGAAATTAATTTCAATGTTCTAAACAAATCATTATTGAGAAAATTCTTTTAAAAATATAAACAAGCATCCCATATGATATGAGTTTGAGATTGTAGTAATTTTCTCTAAAAAAATTATTGGAAGTCGAAGGTACTTTTTACTAGGAACAAAAGAATGAGGGAAATACGAGACTTAAATTTTAATAGAAAAATGAATTTGTGTTATGATTTGATACATTTAATTTGAATTGCATTAAATTTCCATTCCCTATAATTTTTTTCTCTTTCTATAAATATAGGCAATGAAGTATTCTCTCTCATCACAATCCCTATTTTAGGAAATGTGATAGGGAAACCGTTGAAAATGAAAGATTATATAAACTCCCTATAAACAATGAAAATTTCTATTATAGGGAAACTGTTGGACTTGCTCTTAGGCGTACAAATGTTTAGTAAAACCCAAAAATGCCACAAAGCGTCCTTGATCGTCTTTATAAAATTGGGAGGCGATTAACGTAAATTCCGCGGATCATTAATTAATTGAAGCTAAGATTGATTTCAGATTCCGATGAAGACATCGTCTTTATGTTTTTAATTGGCTCCCCATAGCTTTTGTTTCTTCTTAGCCCACATTTTTTTCTACAAAATCTAACTGTAAATCAACCGAGTGGGATCACCTTAAAAGACTCAAATTGATCAATCAAAGTTACGAAAATCCAGAAATAAGGCATAATTGAGGAACCATCATTCAAATTGTAGATATAGTCATTACACATAATAGCGCCATTATGCATTATCATCCCACCACACCAAACTCCAACTGCCACAATCTACAAGTGCTACAATTTTAAATTTTTTATTAATAAATTTTTTTATTTTTAAAATAAAAATTGGAGGTAGGAGATAAATTTTCAACAGTCTAAACCATAGAAAATTAATAAAATTAATGTTCATAAAAAATATTAAGAATTTAGAAAAAAGATATAGTAGTCTAAATTATTAGAGTAAATACACTGTAATAATTAGAAAATAAAAGAAAGTATTAAAGTTGCTTTGATACCAAATTAAAATTATTAAATTTAATCATAAAATCAAGTGGTGCCTTCAAAACCTTATACTTTAGTGCACAACTCATGCGGAACTTATGTTAGTAATGCAAATGGGTCAATCAATCCAAAATCATTTTTTGAAGGAAAAAAGAAAAATTGTGTCTTTACTCTTATCCACACATGGGAAGTTTAGAAGGGATGAGTATAGTTTAAATATGAAAATATTTCACTGCTACCTTGAGTGAGCAAGAGGAAAGACCCCTCGCGCACGCTGTCGTCGACCGACCGCACCTCCCGGATGTGACGAGGAGGGGTGGTTGGGCCGGGTCTTGAGCCCATATTTATCTTTTTGGTCCAAATTAGTTTGAGAGCCCAAAATTTATGAGCATCAAACGTTTTTAAACTAAACCCTATTTTTTCTCCCTATATTTCATGTGTTAAAAACAAGTTTGAAACTTTCTCATATGGTAAAAATTGTTTTAACCCTTCGGACAAGATTGGTTTTCAACGTTTTTCTGAATTTTGATCGGTTCATGTCAGTTCCTATCCATTCATATAGTTTAGTCAGTCAAAATGGATTTTTGAACTGTTTCACGTTCTATGAACTGCTCCACGTTATGAGTTGTTGTTTTTGCTTTATGTGCCTATAAAATGCGAGTTCGTGAGCAGTTCAAAACATAGAATTCACATCTCTTCTTCTTCTCTTTCACTTCTTTCAAAACGTTCTTTGAGCTATATACTTACGAGTTCTTCCTCCACTACTTGAGTGCAGAGTAAGGGAGGTTTATATGGTACCTTGGGAAACGAACGCATGTGTAGAACCTTTCACTACGGGTTAGGCGAATTTTGTTTCAAAGGCAGTGATTTATCACTCCCACAGTTTCATTTTTTCAAACAAATGTTTTTTCCAAATCTATTTTTGACAATCTGCATTTATTTGTAGTGTTTGTTTTTTTTAAAAAACCAGTGACCATATATTGCTTTACAAACATTGTTACTCAAATTATACCAACAATTTGAAACAATTTTTTTTATCCTTGTTTGAAAAACATGTCTGGTCAAACAAGATTTTTGAATGAACTTTCGAAAATACCTACTCTGGATGGTCTTAACTACACACGATGGTCTCAGAGGGCTCCGATTTTTCTTGAACAACTAGAAGTTGATTACATCCTATTTTTATGATCCTCCCAAAATCTCTACCACTACATCCACCACCAATCAAACGACTCCCTGAAGTTCCTTTAAAGGAACCTTCTGAGTTGATTCTCAAGTACGAGAAAGATAACAAAACCGATAGGAGCCATCTTCTCAACAGCATGATGAATCATATATTTAACTTGTTCATCACCAACAAATTTGCTAAGTCAGTATGGGAGACATTGGAGAAGAAATATAGAGCTGATGATGTTGGGAATAAAAAATGTGTGGTTTGGAACTGGCTCAAGTTCCAAGTGGTGGACAGCAAACCCCTTATGGACCAGGTACATGAGTACAAAAGTCTGACTGCAAAAGTACTCGTATAAGGCATGAATATGTTTGACATCCTTCAGGTCAACATACTCATCGAGAAGCTGCCAGAGTCTTGATCTGGCTATAACAACCACCTCAAGCACAAGAAACATGATATGACTCTGGAGGAACTAGTCAGCCACATGAAGATTTAGGAAGCCAATCGCCTCAAAGATAAGAGACCTACTTCTTTTTTACGATTTGGTTAAAGCTAATCTTGTAGAATCTGGAAACGTTGACATGTCCAAATCATCAACTACCTTCAAGAAGGTGACCAACCCGGTCACATTCTGGAACCTTCAAGAAGAATGGGCCAACCCTGAAGAAATCCAAAGCAGCCTGCTACGTCTGCGGCAGAATCGGTCATCGAGCCTACTAATGCTACCAGTGCAAGGACGCCAACAATCACAACCAGAATAACAATAAAACTCGAGCCAATCTCACCAAAGATGAGCATGTGGAGACCACTATTACAGTAGTCTCTGAAGTCAATCCGGTAAAAAACAAGACGGATTGGATCGTTAACACTGGAGCCTCCAAGCACTTCTGTGCAAACAAGGACCTATTCACAACTTTCGAGGAGGTCGCTAATGGTGAACAAGTCTACATGGGAAACTTAGGCAGTGCCCCAGATCTCGGCAAAGGGAATTTTTTTCTCAAACTGACCTCCAAAAATAATTTATCTCTTTCAAATATTCTCTATGTTCCTTCTCTGCGTAGAAATTTAATATCTGCTAGTCTACTTAACAACATCGGTCTCAAACTGGCGTTTGAAGCTGACAAACTAGTTACCACTCAAAATGACCAATTTGTGGGAAAGGGATACATGTCTGGGGGGCTATTTGTTGTGAACACCACTGCTATCAATGAAGCATCTACTTTTGCTTATGTTGTTGAATCTTTTGATATTTTGCATGCACGTTTAAGACATGTTAGTACAAATTCACTTAAACGAATGCAACACATGAACTTGCTACCTAACTTGCCTAAAATTCATCTGGAAAAATGTCAAACTAGTGTAGAAGCTAAAATTGCTAAGAAATCATTTAAACAAGTAACTCAACGAGTAACTAAAATTTTAGAGCTAGTTCACACAGACTTGGTGGATTTTAGAAACTTTGAAAGTAAAGGTGGAAAACGGTACTACTTAATCTTTGTAGATGGTTATTCAAGGTATAATAAGATTTACCTTTTATGAACTAAAGATGAAGCAGGAAAAAAAGTTCCTAATCTACAAAGCCGAGGTAGAAAATAAACTTGGTCAGAAAATAAAACAACTTAGATCAGATAGGGAAGGAGAATACAATACAAACTTCCTTAAAAAAATGTGAAAAGAATAGCATAATTCATGAGTTCACTGCACCTTACACTCATCAATGAAATGGAATAGCTAAAAGAAAAAATATAACTTTAAAGGATATGATGAATGCAATGCTTTTAAGTTCTGGATTATCTAATGAATGTGGGGGAGGCTATCTTATCAGGCAATCATATTCTAAATAAGGTGCCTCATAAAAATTTAGATAAAACACCTCATGAATTATGGAAAGGATATACTCCTAACTTGAAATACTTAAAAGTGCGGGGCGTTTGGATAAAGTAGCTTCGCCTACTTTCAAATGTGACACCATTGGTCCTAAAGCAGTTGATGCCATATTTGTGGGATACGCTGAAAATAAGACTGCTTATAGATTTATACGATAACATGGAAAATCAATGTGTGAATATAGAGATGCTGAATTTTTTTGAAAGCATATTTCCTCTTAAGAATATGAATGATGTATCTTCCAATGTGATACTTGTTTCTACAACTTCTACTTTTGTGCATGTACCAGAACATGGTAATAATGAAATTCGAAGAAGTACAGGACGTAGAAAAGAAACTAATTTTGGACCTGATTTAGTGACTAATTTTGTAACTGGACTCGAAGATGTAAATGAATTAAATGAGTCGGAAATTTTTCTTCACTTTCTTGAAGAAGATCCTAAAACTTATGAAGAGGCTATGAAATCTATAGAAGCTAGCTTTTGGAAAGAAACAATTAACATTGAACTTGAGTCAATATTGATCAATAATACATGGGACTTGGTGGAATTGCCTAAGGGATCAAAATATTAGGTTGTAAATGGATATTTAAAAGAATACTAAGAACTGATGGTTTAGTAGAAAGATTTAAGGCAAGACTTGTAATTAAAGGCTTTACCCAAAAGTTTGGTGTGGACTTCTTTTATACCTACTCACCTGTAACTACAATAGCCACAATTCATGCACTATTTGCCTTGGCCTCTATATAAAAAATGTTATTACATCAAATGGATGTTAAAACCACTTTCTTGAATGGTGATAAAGAAGAAGATATATATATATATATAATATCCCCCTGGGTACACCATAACGGGTCAAGAAAATAAGGTGTGTAAATTTAAGAAGTTATTGTATGGTTTAAAACAAACATAAAAACAATGGTATGAAAAGTTTCATAAAACTACTCTTAGCATTGGTTTTATTGTGAATGGATATGATACTTGTGTATATTCGAAACTATTTGATCCTGAATGTGTGATTATTTATCTCTATGTGGATGACATGTTGTTATTTAGAACACACATTGATGCTATAAATGAAACCAAAAGATTCTTATCCTCTAAATTTGAAATGAAAATTTTAGGGGAGGTGGATGTTATTTTGGGGGTAAAAGTTACTAAAAAAGATAATGGTTTCATTCTATCCCAGTCTCACTATGTTGAAAAGGTGTTGAGAAAATTTAATAGATTTGATGTAATGCCAGTAAGAACTCCTTATGACTCCATTATTCACTAAAAAAATAAATAAAGAAAGAAGTGTGTCTAAAGGAGAGTATGCGAAAATTATTGATAGTTTATGTTTCTAATGAACTACACTCGACCTGATATTGCCTATGATGTGAGTAGAATAAGTAGGTACACCCAAAACCCTAGTGGAAAACATTGGGTTGCCCATAGACATTTACTAAAATCTCTAAGAGGTACAATGGACTTAGGATTGCATCTTGTAGGATATCCCGCTGTTTTGGAAGGGTATTGTGATGCGAATTGGGTAACTGGCGATAATGAAGTTCCACTAGTGGTTATGTTTTTACCTTAGGAGAAGCTGCTATCTCATGGAAGTTTTCAAAACAGACTTGTATAGCTCAGTCTACTATGGAGTCTAAGTTTATAGTTCTAGACTTGGCAGGGCAAGAAGCTGAGTGGATTAGGTCAGTACCGACAGATATTTCTTTGTGGGGAAAACCCACTCCACCTGTCTCACTTTTATGTGACTCTCAGGCAGCCCTAAGTGTTGCCCAAAATATATGAAGCTTAAAATGGTAATAAAAGACATATACACATTAGGCATGAATGTATGAGAAATATGATCGAGACGGGTGTACTGGCTTTACAATTCGTAAGATCAGAAAGAAACTTAGCCGATCTATTTACCAAAGGACTAAGTAGAAAGATAGTCCAAGATTCATCGAGGGGAATGGGGCTAAAGCCCTGCTAGGTGAGGAATTCTTGGTGGATACTCTTGTTTCTCCAACAACTTCAAGTCAAACAAAATCAAGAAAAGACTCATAAATGTACAAACCTACCCATTCCTATGATATATGTACGTTATAAGTATGAGTTTAAAGCTCTTAATGAGTCCAAGGTAGTTATAATTTGTGATAGACTTGTGGGATTCACCAAAAATTATGTGAGGTTGAACGATGAATCGTTCTTAATCTTTCCATAGCCCTAAGTGGGTGGTCTAATAAGACTTGATGGAAGGACCTAATTAAGTGTAAAGGATTGACCTTCCTTTTATGAAAGACTTTTAATGGTTGTCTTTCTAGAGAACTCGTGAATTTTCCCAAGGAAACTGTGGGCACTATAAGTTGTTATCGCGGAACTCGTTTTATTCAAGTAAGACACACGTTCTTGGAATGATCAACCAGTTTAGGAGCTCTAGATAAGTTCACTCCAAAAACAAGTCAATTTAGTTCAAACACAAGATACTGATGCTTATGTGTCGAACTTTCACATGCTCAGAAAAATTACCTTTAATGCCTTTTTGCATTAGTGGGAGATTGTTAGTAATGCAAATGGGTCAATCATCCCAAAATCAATTTTTGAAGGAAAAAGGATTTTTTTTGTCTTTACTCTTAGTCCCACATGGGAAGTTTAGAAGGGATAGGTATAGTTTAAATATGGAAATGCTTCACTACTACCTTGAGTGAACAAGAGGAATAAAGACCCCTCACGCACGCTGCTGACTGACCGCACCGCCTGGCCAGATGTGACGAGGTGGGGCAACGCTATGGGTCGGGGCAGGTGGGTCGGGGAGGGTCTTGAGCCCTTATTAATCATTTTGGTCCAGATTAGTTTGAGAGCCCAACATTAATGAGGCTCCCAGATAATCAAACGTTTTAAAACTAAACCCTATTTTCTCCCTCTATTTCATACGTGGTTAAAACAAGTTTGAAACTTTCTAATATGGTAAAATTTGTCTTAACCCTTCGATCAAGATTGGTTTTCAACGTGCTTCCATATTTTAATTGGTTCATGACCGTTCGTATCCGTTCCAATCTTTTAGTCAGTCAAAATAGATTTTTGAACCGTTCCACGTTCTCTGAACTAACCAATGTTATGAGTTGTGGTTGTTGGTTTATGTGCCAATAAAAGGCGAGTTCATAAGTAATTCAAACAATAGAATTCACATCTCTTCTTCTTCTTCTTCTTCTTCTCTTTCATTGCTTTCAAAACGTTCTCTGAGCTAAATACTTATGAGTTCCTCCTCCGCTACTTGAGTGTACGAGTAAGGGAGGTTTCTGTGGTACCTTGGGAAACAAACGCCAGTCTAGAACCCTGCACTACGGGTTAGGCAAATTTCATTTCAAAGGCAGTGATTTATCACGCCCACAGTTTCAATTTTTTAAACAAAACTCTTTTCTTCCAAATCTATTTTCGATAATCTAAATTAATTTATACTGTATTTTTTTAAAAATCCAATGACCATACATTGCTTTAATCAAATTATACCAACAATCCAACCCTCCTCATTTAAACGCTTCAATGTTGCTAAGCAACTATTAGTAACAACATTAATTTGATTTTAAAAAAAGATATAATAAAACAACACAGGTGTGCTTACTGCTATTCCCTCTTTCCCGCCTCAAATTACACATTTAATTTTTAGATATTATTCTCTATTAAATTTTGACCGCATATTCAAATAAATATATAAGTAACAACATTATCATATGTATTATAGTTGAATTCGTCGTAACAAATAGTTTTTATATATCAACTTTTATTTGATGTTATTATATGTAGTTAAACATACTAATGTTCAAATGTGTTTCTTAAACAATGTGATAATGATTGCCGTGCAATTTGAGTTTAGACGGAGGTGAGACGGATGGAGTAGCATTTTTTAAATGTAAATACTATTTCCGTAAAAACAGAAAGAATCTGTCTCTTAAAAGACGTTGTTTCCATAAGTTATGAAAGTACCAAGGTTTAAACTTCAAATTAGAAGAAATCAAGATAAAATTTTCAGGTTGCATTAATCGGGTCATAAAC
>JAULKJ010119610.1:0-15222 GCA_032355405.1 Rubia balearica | reverse complement strand
ACGTGAGGGGGCGTGTTAGAGTCTCACATTGGTGGTTGACAGTCATATAACTCAATATATAATATCATGACTTCCTCCTACATAGTACCAATTGGTTTTATGATAAGGGTCCATGATTCTAATAAAAATGACATTTTTCAATTTTTTAGCATAGGCAATGATTGGTGGCATCGATTAAGATTCAACCGATGCTGCGGTATTTTGTTTTTTGCTCAAATCCGGTATTTATGATATTCCTAGCACCGGTATTGAACATCCGGAGCTAGAATACTAGTGTCTATGGATACCGCTGCACGTACATATTGATGATTGACAAAGAAATTGTTTAACATGTAAGATCATGGATCTTTTCTACATAATAACAATTTATTTTAGGATCCATGACTCTAATAGTAATCATCTTTGTCACCCGACATGATCGTGCACTTACTTATATATTGGTCTGTAGGTATTCCCGTTGAATTCCTTGCCAAACATTACGTACCTTTGTCATTCCAAAAAATTCTGAACTTTGTCGAAAATCATTTGTGCAATGATCCTCCATAAACCTACACTAATGCAACTCGATCAGCCGCGCTGACTAGTGCATGTGTTTTGTACTTGTGTTTTGTTTATCTGTTAGTATTGTCCGATTCCAATATTTATGGTCCATTTTAAGTGATCCTGGGTGATTTTCTCATAGCTTACATGTGACATCTTTTGTTGGTTTCTAGGGTTTATTTTGTGATTTGGTTGATGGCTACAATATGTTTAATGTATGACTAAGATTACAACACTTTTAGAAAACTAATGTTCTATATTTCGGTTGGTGCAAGGTTGGCCATGCCTTCAAATTGGGTATATAACTTTCGTACTGATGACAAATTTGGGTGTTGTATTTCAGTTTTAGTGCACAGGTGCTGATCTTGGTACTGTGGCTTCTTGTTTGGAAAGGAATTTTATGTTCCTGAAAAACACGGTAGCTCTTAAAGGTTTTAGAGAGAGAATTAATAGACTGTATTTTGTATACTATAACCAATAATAATCAACATAGCTTAGAGTTATTCTGGACACATATTTAGTTCAATTTTATAATTCAAAATTGATAAAAAGAAGAGAAGATTAATGAGAATTTACAAAATATTGATGATATAAAGAACTGAAGCAGTGAGTGGAAGATAATCCATGCCTGTGGATTTAAAGGCAGCATCCATGACGGTTATCTCAAGTTGATATTGAGGATGTAGAGAATTAGTGGCCGCGAATGTGGTAGACGTGCTACAAGTGTTATATTTTTATTTCCATTTTTTATTTTGTAATTGTAATTAGGTTTTGTTTAGGTACTTTTTCGTAGATTACATACATTTTTACTACAGATTTAAGATATCCTTCTACTTTTAGTTTTTTTTAAAGATTGAAACATCATTGATTTCATTGTGAAGTTCTAAACTCTTGTTCTATTTTTTAATCGTTGTATTGATTATCTTGTTCTTAAATTCATTAGATCTTGTTGGTTTATCTAGTTTGATCACTTAGGTTGATTCGTATTATTCATATTGTTAGGATTTAATTGTTTGGACCACTAAAACTGTTGAAGTAGCAATTCATGATTTACAGAAGTGCATGGTTATGACAAAAGTTTATTGTAAATGAGAATTGACTGCATGTTAATATTAACGTATGAGTATAGTTATTATTGCATGTATCATGTTGAATTCCTTTGTTTATTGCTACTATTAATTGAGTTTTGGCTGATTGCTAGAATCATTTAATAGTAATTATTATCATGGCCTGATTATATGGTAATTTTGTATTATCTAAATAGGTACAACAATAGGTTTGAATGAACTTGAAATGATTTTGATCCATATTTTCTATGCCGAAATTTCTATGTCGGTCCTATGCTAACATTCAAAGCATCCTTGTTTTAATTATTTTACTAAAACCCCCCACCCTTCCTTAATTTAGGAAATCAAGTCGAGCCAAGCCGAGTCGATTGTCATCATCTTCCTCTTGCGTATTCCTTATTCTAATATTCACTGCCATTCCCATCACCATCTTAATTTTATTCGCCAAGAATTCTTGATACTCATAGCAGCATATATAAATATTAGTTACTTAAATTGACGGAGAATCTTTGTTTTTATTTTCCCTTTTGTTGCGTGTATATAGATCGTTGCCCGTATAGAGCACAAAAACTTTCCACAGGTTCTAGAGCATCTTCTTCCTTGCTAAAACGTGGAAGATATCTATTTTCATGTCAGAGTTTATTGAGAAAACCATAGAAGACTTGTAAGAAAGTAATTATCTTCTTGTGGATGGGGATGGCTCTATATCAGCTGTGTAGAACTACTGCTGATGCTGCAGTTCTACTTCTGAGCAATGTTCTTCATCTTTGTTATGTTGTATTTCCTTTTTTGTTTTTTCTGGTTGAAGTTGTTTTAATTTTCCTTTCATTTTGTCTTTTAGAAAGTATGCCACGTTTTGGCTTTTGTTCGGAGAACGTTAAGCCTTAAAATCAACACCAAAATGTTTCCCATCTTCTTTGCTGTATTTTCTTGTAAAAATGCGCTGCTCAATTTCACAACCATATTTGCTTCCCAATGCATATACTTGAAGGAGGGGGATCCTTCTGTTGCTTAATTTGAGAGTCGTTCTCATTTTCAATATTTGAAAACATGAAAAAACATCGAGAATAGTATTCCACATACCCCAAACTCCATGTAAGCTGCCAACAGTTGACTCTGAATTCAGCACAAAACATACTTAGGAGACTATAATAGTTCCATCCTAGTTCTCAAACAGATTCTCACTCATCATCATACTAACATTTTTCAACATAAACTACTCCATATGCATCTACAAGTCCGTACAACTTCAAGCTTTAATTTACTTTGCAAAACTAGTAAAAAATGGTAAATGTAACCACTTCTACCTTGGGAGGATCATTGCCTAATGCCTATTCTCCAACTAATGACTGGAACATACTTAAGCCAGACTGGAAATTCTTTGTAAATCCAAACATACAAAGCAATCAAACATAGGCAAAGAGTCATTGTGATTTAGATCTAAACATAAATAGAGAAAAAAAGGAGTACCCAAAATTCCATTCAGCACAAACATAAGGGTCAATCTTTCTATGAGCATAAAGCCCAACTTTATGTATGGTTTTAATGAACCTCACCAAATCATATCTACCTTCAAAATCATACTGCAAAACCCACCACTGCAGGAAAGGTACATAGTCACCGGTATTTCGCCACATAGGCACAAGTATTTCAACCCCTTTGAATAATGGTCCCTAAATGTGGTGGTGCTTGAATGTAGATTTCTAGCACCGGCAATCAATATCAGTTCTAGAAAAACTTAACACCAGTTGGGTTACTTAGGGGTACCAGTGCAAATAAAAGTGAACCGGTGCTAAGATGGGGCACCAGTTGTGTGGTTGGAACCAGTTGTGGGGTAAAATCTAGAGCCCCCCTTACATAGGCACCAATATTTTTGGGGCTAAAATACCGATACCTATGCTTTTGTGGGTAACAATCTAGCAAAAAATCCGGCCAGTGACAATAAACTCACCAGCCAGAACAAAACCTAAAAAAACCCAGAAATTCATGTAAAAAACTGGCAATACACCACAACCCAGAAGTTCATAATTTGAAAATACATAAAAACTCATAATTCATAAAATAACTAGATCTAACATCGATTAACAATATTGATTATCATAAAAACCAGAAACTAATCTCTATAAGGTGTCGTTGGACATAGGGGATGGTGGTGGCACTGAGAAGTGGTGGTGACGCAGATATGAGTTGGGGGTGGAGGATCTGACCTAAGGAGCGATGGATCTGAGCTGAGGCGGGGTAGGCGAGATCCAAACGGAGGCAGCGCTAAACCCGACACCGGTGACCTGAGCTGAGGTGTTCCAAACAGAGTAGCTCGCGAGCTGGAAATGGGGAGAGGGTGACCTGGTCCTGGAGATAGCATCGGGAATGGTGCGAGCGGACAGAGGCAGCGCTGAACCCGACGCCAACGAATTGAGCTGAGACATTCTATATGGAGGAGCTCGCAAGCTGGAAATGGGTAGATGGCATCCTGGTCCAAGAGATAGCGTTGGGGTCGGTGTAGAGGTGGTGGAGGCAGCGGTGGCAGAGAAGAATCACTACGACCAACTTACCAGTACGACGAGGTTACCATATGAAAAGGCTTTTTATTTTGTATATCATTTGCATACTTGATGTTTATAGTGCAAAGAGGAGGGTTTTTATGATTAAGGTGGGTGCTCTAACTTGGGCCAAATTGGGTTTAATGAATGAAATAAGTTCATTCATGGTTCTTTTTAAAGTACGGAGCAGCAATATCGGATCTATGCTTATGGTGATCATACTGATGCCTATATATTTCCAACGCAGTTTCCTGACACTGTTTTTAAATGGTCATTTTATTTTTTCCCACCCGAGAGCAAAGAGAACAAAAATATTCTAAGTATCCAGCACCAGTTGTCTGACCCGTGCTCATTAAATTCCCCTCCAATATTTTGGATAAAAATTCAAAAGAAATCATTTTCCCATCAAATTAGCAACCTCTACCGGTATGATGATATTACAACCAGTGCCCACGTTTATTTAAGGTTTTGAGGAGAAAATATTTTACCTTTTGCACTTAGATCCCTCAAAGAAAGTTGGAGGCGTCGAATCACACAATTGGCAACACAAAAATGTAATTCACCAAGACACAATCTCGACTTGGCGACTTGGGCTTGAACGGGTGTACGGAGGGGTCTCGAATCAAAACAATGATTACTTGTACAATTTTTTTGTAAATTACAATGTTGCCCCCAAACACACCCTTATAAACGTTTTCTGCATCATGTTGGGACCTGAGTTTACATTATACTTCATGTTTTGTACTGTCAACCTATGAATGTTAATAACGTTCTGTTGGCCATCTACACTTGTTATTGCATTTAGGTCCTTCTTATGTGTGATTGGATTAAGGCATTTTCCATCACTCTGAATTACAAGAATTTTCATATTCTTGCCTAATTATGAAAGTAAAAAAAAAATACTTTCCACTGATGGAGTGTGGAAAAGGCCTAGTATATGTTCAAGAGTAAATTATGGTTGATTACTTAGAAGAACAAAGTGAAATCAGAATAAATTTTGGAACTGTTTGTACCCCGACCACTTCATAAATATTCCGACCCGGACTTGGAAAATACATTGAGGATGTATCAAGTACCCTCCTGTTTGAGAAAATTTGAATTTTGAGGTACAAGTAAACTTTTTATCTTTTGCACTTAGGTTCCTCCAAGAAAATTGGAGGCATCAAATTACAAAAATGGCAATACCAAAATGCAATTAACCAAGAGATGATCGTGTCTTGCCTATTTGGGCCTAAAGGGTGAACGGAGGGGTCTTGAATCAAAACAATGATTACTTGTTTAGATTTTTCCTAAATTACACTGTGGCCAAATTCTTTACAAACAAACTCTTCTACACATTAATTAATGAACCATTTATCCTAAAAATCTACTTTTTACCCGCAAAAAAAAGGGTAGGTGAGCATTAAAATCACTTCTAGCATCAATATATTATCCCCCAATACCATTGCTAGATATTTTCCCACCAAATTTTGCCTGCAAAAATTACTATTACATGACTTAGGCATCGTTAATAGACATGTATATGTCATTTATCCCAATACCAGTGCTGAAAATTACCCAACCAGTCACTTTCTTCTTAGGCGCCGGTATTTTGGTTTATTGTCCCCACAACCAGTGCATATGTATTCTTAATATCGGTATTGCCCTGCCAGCAATAACATACCAGTGCATATGTACCTGTTTTCCAGTAGTAACCAAAACAAAATTAACCAAAGACTTACCCTTTCTCAAGAAATGTACAACCTCTTCAGTACAGCGTGACATACATTGCCCTGCACATGCTCATGAACATTGACGGTTTATTTCCATATCCGAAGTCAGTGTATCCTCGACCAGTACCGTTAAACAGGATACAAAAGCGAACCCTCATTTTTTTCTTGAACATTTTTTTTGCCATTTCATAGTCAGTCTCAACTGATCTCAGTTGGAAATGAAAAATGGGAAAAAGACATCTTTTCAAAAAGGGATGAAGACAATCCTCTACTCAGGCCTGCTCAGTCTTAAGCTTGTTCATTAAGGAAAAGTGGGGTCCTGGGTTATTTAATCAAAACAATGTCATTTCTGAAGTTGGCATAGGATTATTGGCACAAAAAATCTGACTTGCCTTTGATGTTGATGTGTGGACATTTGGTAGGTGAAGTGTCTTTATTACCTTAATTAAATCTTTATTTTTTTATTCTAGCTTTAATTAGTTTAAAATCCATAAATCATTAAAAACCCTCCTTTAATTACTTACTTGATGATATATTTTTACTTGTTTAGAGATAGAATTATTATTTTCTTGAGTTCGGCTATTATTATTTTTAGGTTACTAGTACATTATTATTTTAAGTATACAAATCTATAAATTTACTTTAATAAAATTATAAAGGGTTGTGAATCACACATTTTATGACTCAAGACTTATAAATTACTTTTTAAATATTATTAATTGTTGATGTCCCTTAGGGACTTGTGACAATTAAAGTAAGAAAAAGTTTCAGGGGAACTTTAAAAATGATTGATAAACACAAATAAGTTAAAGTTTTTTTCGAGAAAAAAAATTAAAAATGGAAATATTTAGGATATTTTTAGATATTATGATTACCATCTGTAATATTCATTTTCCGTTACATTTATGTAAATATGCTTAGATTATAAGATTTTTTTTTCATTTATGATTAACTTAGTTACCTTTTCCATTTGGCCTTTGGTCTATTGTACTTGCCTTATATATAGGGGCTTTCTATGATAAATACAATCATCCGATTATATTTTACATGACATCAGAGCTAAAATCATGAAAACCATTAAAACCTAAGATACCAAAAACCGACTTCGCTTCTGCTTCCTTCGACTAATAGCTGGCGCTGATTTTCCAACTATGACCGAAGAAATCGAGCAGTCTGACACCTTCAATCCGTTGTTAACCAACCTTGATCTCAAATATATGCATGCCGCCACCAAAGCTGCATCTGATCTCGCCGCCACAAATCTCCACCCCTCTGACGATCGACTCCAAGCAAAAACCTACGCTGCCAAGCTCAATGCATCCTTCAATGCTCCCGTGCCATTACCTAAATCTCCATTTTTTCTTTATACTTCAGATTACTCGAATATTATAGTCTCTCTGATGATTTTGAAAGTTGATAATTATCATGAATAGGCCACAACTCTTCGCAATGCTTTCCGTGGAAATTGAAAGTTAAGGTTCTCAGAGGAACAAATACATGTCCCAATATTGATTCTAGTATGTCACTAACTCTACTTTTGTTGGATGGATACTCCCGATTACCGAGCCATCTCTTTGGTCATCCATCATTTATCATGAATCGGCTAAGCAGATGTGGGATGATCTTACTCAGTGTTTTTCAATTGGGAATGGTCCCAACCTTATGCAGATTCGTTCTGATATTGCAAATTTCCGCCATAATGGACAATAAATTGCTACATACTTTGGAAAATTTCAGAAGTTGCGAGACGAGTTAAGTCAACATCTGTCACCTCATCCTTGTGATTGCAAAACCTGCACCTACAAATGCTGGCTATGGGTTTCCAATATTGTCACTGATCGTGCACCATTTTCTCATGTTATTGGATGATGGCTATAACACTCTTCGCTCGAGCATTATATCCCAAGAACCATTGCCACCTCTCAGCAGCGTCCATGCCCTTACAGTTCAAAAGGAGCATCACAAGACCATGGTACAATCTTGTGATTCTCATATTAACTCAGTGGCTTCGCTTCCCCAACACAATGTGGTCAATCAAGCGTCAATGTGTCCCAAAGTAAAACCGATCGCAAGAATCCGTTGTACAACCACTTTGGGCGTAAAATACATGATATTATTACCCACTTTAAGATCCATGGTTTTCCAGATTGGTACACCGAAGCACATGGATTAGGAAACAGTAGCAGCAGTAGCCTAGGAACTGGACCGCCGCCAGCGGCCGCAATCAAACTGGCACTGCTACCGCCGCCCGAACGGCCACAATCGCCACCCCCAGTGGGTTCTTCACCAATCTTCCTTGATCGTTCGGTTGTGGGACCAAATTTATTTGATGCACAATGGAGCTCAATTCTACCTGATTTCTAAATAAATACCACTGACAATATTTCAGGTAAGTCTTATTTACCTTGGATCATTGATTCTGGTGCTTCTCATCATATGACTGGTGACAAGGAGTTTCTTCATGATATAATCCATGTGAAATATATTGATGTTATTCTTCCTGATGGAACCATATTTACTGATGTTTACCAAGGAACTTTACGCATTGAGAATATTATTCTGCCACATTGTTTGCTTATTCTAAATTACGTTGCACTTT
This sequence comes from Rubia balearica, assembly GCA_032355405.1. Lineage (NCBI taxonomy): Eukaryota > Viridiplantae > Streptophyta > Magnoliopsida > Gentianales > Rubiaceae > Rubia > Rubia balearica. The sequence continues at coordinate 6,764 of JAULKJ010119610.1, read as the reverse complement.
TTATCTTGTGCTAAGTTACTTGCTACCTTTAATTGTCTAGTTTTGTTTACGAAAAATATGTGCATATTACAGGATATAAGCTCGATGATAGTGATTGGCGTGGGTGAATAGTTAGGTGAGGTTTATTGGGTTTGCACGTTTGGAGATTTTTCCTCTCTATGTAGTGCACCAGTGGTCTCTGCCGCCTCCAAGTCATCTGTTTCTGTGAGTCTTTGACATCAACGATTTGGTTATCCTTCCACTTCAATGTTTTCTTCTATTTATTTTATCAAAGATAATCATTTAGATTTTAATAACATTGTTCCCTATTCAACATGTCATCAAGCAAAAGAATCCAAAAATAATTTTCTGTTAAATTTAAATAAAACTACTGGTCCTTTTGAGTTAGTTCATTGTGATCTTTAGGGGCCTTATAATTCCCCCTCCACTAGTGAAGCCTTTTATTTTTTTAACCATAGTTGATGACTACTCCCAGGTCGTTTGGGTTCACTTTTGAAAAAAAATCCAATGTTGAGGCCGGATTCAAGGAATTTTGTGCTCTTATTTTGAGACAATTTCGGCACCACATCTGCAGAGTTCGAGCTGATTATGGCACTGCGTTTTTACCACTGCGGTCTTATTTTGCTGAGACGGGATTTTCATTTGAGAATTCTTCGGTTGATGCGCCTCAATAAAATGGTCGTGTTGAACGTGAGCATCGACATCTTCTCAATGTTGTTTGTTATCTTTGTTTTTCAGGCTTATCTACCTATTGAATTTTGGAGAGAATGTGTCTTAACTGCGGCTTATTTGATTAATCGCACTCCTACAACTTTACTCGATGGAAAAACTCCTTATCAGTTGTTGCACGGAAGAGAACCAAAATTTACTCTTCTTCAGGTTTTTGGTTGTCCGTTCTTTGCTTCTCAAATGCCTCATTGCAACGATATATTTGCATCTCAGAGTCGTCGATTTACCTCTTTGGGTTACTCTGCAGGAAATAAGGCACGACGTGTATATGATCTTGACTCTTGGTCCTTGTTCGATAGTCGTGACGTTGTCTTAGATGAAGGTCAAGTCCCTTATTCTCATATTACTTATTCAGAACCCTAATTCCGAATTTAGCCTAATTTTTAGCCATACAACGACGCTTTTATGGCACAGCTATACATTTCAGCTACCCGACTATCGAGGTAGCCATCTGACTATTAAAGGTTGGGATGTCCATCAGATAGATGTTCATAATGTTTTTCTCCATGGCAAACTGGAATCAGAGGTATTCATGTGCCCCTCTCCATGATATCAGGTACCTGCTCTTAGTCTTGTTTGTAAGCTTCAGAAATCTTTATATGGTCTTCGTCAGACTCCTTTTAATTGGTTTGGGAAACTGGCAGCTGCTCTTTCTTTATTTGGTTTTGTAAAAAGTAAGGCAGATTTTTCTTTATTATCATTTACTCTCTATACCTAGGAGTTACATGTTCTGGTTTACATTGATGATTTGATTGTTGCCGATGCTTCGCCTACTCTTATGAATGAATTCAAGACGTACTTGAGTTTATGTTTTCACAAGAAAGATCTTGGTTCTCTTAAGTACTTTCTTGGGATTGAGATTGCTCGTAGTCCGGATGGGATATTTCTTTCTCAAAGGAAATATGTTCTTGTCATTTTTTTGTTACTAGTTATTAGCGGCTAAGCCAACTAACCTTCCGATGGAATGACGACATGATCTTGCACGCGCAACTGACCCACGTTTTAAAAATCTGGCACGCTACCATCGTCTGATTGGGAGACTTATTTATCTCACTATCACTCGACCTGAGTTAAGTTATTTAGTCCACACTCCTGGAAAATTTATGAAAGAACCTCGTGGGACACACTGGCATGCAGCATTACGTGTTCTTCACTACTTAAAGCATCATCTAGGTCAAGGACTTTTTCTTTCTGGTAAGAGTTCTTTGCACTTACTTTCTTATTGTGATTCGAACTAGGCATCTTGTCCCATTACTCGTCGTTCTCTGTCTGGATATTTTGTGATGCTTGAATAGTCCCGTCTGCCTTAAAAGACTACTAAGCAGCCTATAGTTTCTCGCTCCTCAGCTGAAGCAGCATACCGCGATATGGATGTGGTTTATTGTGAGTTAATTTGGCTTAAATATCTTCTTCGTTAGCTTGGTATTGGTCACTCTTCTCCTATGATCTTATTCTATGATAGTCAAACTGCTATTAACATTGCTTTTAATCCCATTTTTCATGAGCGTACAAAACATATTGAAGTTGATTGTCATTTTGTTAAGTTGAGTTTGTTACTCATCATATCGGCACCTCAAGTCAATCAGCATATATCTATCAAAGCGCATGGTCATCATCAGTTTTAGTTACTATTTCGCAAGTTGACCATTTTGAATTTACACACTCCAACTTGAGGAGGAGTATTAATGATTTTTTAGGATACTTTATAAATATTCTAATTAGATTCTGTAATATTCTTTTCCCATTATAGGTAATTAAATATATTTTGGATAGAATCCGTTTTCATTTATGATTAGTTTAGTAACCTTTTCATATTGACCTTGATCTCTCACACTTGCTCTATATATTAGGGTTAATAATGGTTAATAATGACTAGCAGAGTACCATCGCGCGTTGCACGATATTGTTAATTAAAATATTAGGATGTATAATTTGTGTATTAAATTTAATTTGAAAACAAAGTTTGTTTAAAATTTTAAATTTTAGTCATCTAAGAAAAACTATATGAGTTATGAACTTAAATAATTAATTGAGTTAGAAATTATTAAATATTAGATACAATAAAAATGAATATTTTTATAATATTTCATTCAAATTTTATAGAAAGTAATTATTTGTATGTTGAAATTCATTTTAAAATGTTATCATAATTATGTGTATCTCATTGCAATAAATAAAAGTAAATATCAAATGACCTAATTAGTCTTACTAATTATAAAATGTCCTCATTTAACAATTAGCTGGTCTAAAACAAAACTTTGTCATATATAATAAATAAATAATATGTAGACATATTTCTATCAAAAGTATTCTATCATTGTATTAAATAAATATGAACATTTAATTTTTCAGATTTTGTGTTTATTTGGATTTTTTAGTGATATATAGATATAGTATGAGATATTTATGATCTTAAATATATATTTAGAAGTTATATATTATAACAAGTTATGATTGATTATATCACTACTAAAAATTAGAGGTATCGTAACACTTTCCTTGCAACACTTAATAAAAATATTGCAATAACTTATAAAGTGTTATTTAAATCTTTGAAAAGTGTTAAATAAATATTGAAAAGTGTTATCTAAAATTTTTAAAGTGTTACGTTAGATCTAATATAACATCACCTAAGGTAATAGTTGCAAAAATGTTACTTTAGGTGCTAATAATACTAAGTTGAACCTATTGTAACACTTTTACAAATATTAACTTAGCTGATGTTACATTAAATCTAATGTAACATTTTTTAAAATTTAGGTAACACTTTTCATTATTTATGTAACATTTTTAAAAAGTTTTAAGTAACACTTTATAAACTATTGTAACATTTTTAATCGGTGTTTCAAGGAAAGTGTGACATTAGCCTTAGTTTGTACTCCCTCCGTCCCAACTCTATTTACACCCTTGCTTTTTTTAAACTATTCTCTATCAAAGTTTGACTGCATATTTGAATAAATACATGAACAATAATATTATCGTATATGATATTGTTCAATTCGTCGTTCAAAGTAGTTTTTAAATATTAACTTTTTATTTTTCGTTATTATATGTAGGTAAAGATATTAACGGTGAAACATGTTCCTTGAACATCGTGGTAATGATTATTGTGCAAATGGAGTTGAGACGGAGAGAGTAGTAGTGTATATAGTAAAGAATTAAAATCGGTAACATATTATAACGGAGAAAGTATTATTTTTAGATAACTTAAATTTAGATTAGTCAAAATGACTTCAATAACCCCGGTTGACGGCACCAAACAAACAATTTCTATTATATAGTGTTGGGATTCTAAAATATTTTATTCAATTTTTAAAAAATATTTATTTATATGTTGAGATTCATTTTAAAATATTGTCATAATTATGTGTATATCACTGCAATAAATAAAAGTAAATATCAAATGACCTAATTAGTCTCACTAATTATAAAATGTTCTCATTTAACAATTGGACAGTCTAAAATAAGAATTTGTCATATAAGAAATAAATAAAATACTCTATCATTGTATTAAAAAAATCCAAACAATTTGTTATTTCAGATTATGTGTTCATTTGGATTTTCTTTAGTGATGTATAGTATGAGATATTTATGGTTTTATTTATATCCTTAGGAATTATATATTTTAACAAGTTATGATTGATTATATATAGTAAATAATTAAAATTAGTAGTATATTATAATATTAGTATGTTATTTTTAGGCAACTTGGGTTTAGGTTAGTCAAAATGATTTCAATATCCCCGGTTGACAAAATCAAGCAAATAATTTCTATTATATGGTGCTTGGGATATGAGATTCATTTTAAAATGTTATCATAATTATGTGTATATTATTGCAATAAATAAAGAGTTCATCTCTTGAAAGACGGTATTTCCATAAGTTATGGAAAGACCAATGTTTAAACTTCAAATTTGAATAAATCAAAATAAAATTTTTGAATTGTATTAATCGGGTCATAAACTTATCACTCCTACATATTACATAATAAAATTTTAATATTGCAACTAAAACCTTTTACCTTTCTATAAAATTTAATATGCATATGGAAAGACAGTCTTTCCCGAGACTTTTCCATAAATAAAAGTAAATATCAAATGACCTAATTAGTCTCACTAATTATAAAATTGTCTCATTTAACATTTAGCCGGTCTAACATAAGACTGCCATATAAAATAAATAAATAATATGTATACATATTTATATAAAAAATACTCTATCATTGTATAAAATAATCCAAACATTTTATTATTTCAGATTATGTTTTTATTTGAATTTTCTTTAGTGATATATAGTATGAGATATTTATGGTTTTATTTATATCCTTAGAAATTATATATTTTAACAAGTTATGATTGATTCTATGTAGTAAATAATTAATATCAGTAACATATTATAATATTAGTATGTTATTTTTAGGCAACTTGGGTTTAGGTTTGTCAAAATGACTTCAGTATCCCCAGTTGACGACACCAAGCAAACAATTTCTATTATATGGTGTTTGGGATAAAACCAACATGTTTATTATTTCATCCAAAATAATATTTTATATAAAAATTTAAATGATTAGGAATGATCAATATTAATAAATAAATATCATAATAATTTTTTAAACTATATTTGATCATTATTTTTGAAACGTTTGAAAATACATTCAACGATGTCCGCTCTAGGGTGATGATGAATATCCCGATATCGAATGTCCAAACAGCTACACATCATTGCAAATATTTATTTGTATCATAATCAAATTTTGAAAATACAAACATTGTATCAAATTTTGGATAAGAGTCGATCTATCTAAAAATAATTCATCAAAATATTTTATAAGACTAGTGAGTTTTAAAATCAATCTGATTAAATTAAAATTTCAATTATGGTAAAGGATTTGATGTAAGGTTCCAAATCTTGTTTGGTAATCATCTACCCATACATTCAAATTCTATAATATTCATAAAAAAAGATAAAATAATCATAATCCCTTCGTCCCTCTGTAATTGTCCTACCACAAAAAAATGTCACTTTTTAAAGTCATTTAAATAGCATAAAAATGGTTTGTGAACAAAAAAAAATATTTCATTTTTTTCACTTTCAAAATTTTAACAAAAATGGAAATAAGACATTAATAAAGGGACACCAAATAAAGCAAGTAGGACTCAAATAGGGGAGGAGAGAGTATCAATATCTAAATGAAATATAAATATTTATATCTAAATTCAACTCCAAAACGTATTTATAACCCAAAATTTCGTTAAGCTTTTCAGGAAGAAAAATACAAAAAGAGTGATGATAGAGAGAGTGAAACTCATAGTGAATGATGTGGATGTTTGTAAATGACTAAATCACTAATAATCTTTCATAAGAGATGTGCAACTAATTAGGGATACACTTGTCTTTTAAGTATTGTCACATCATTCACTATGTTGTTTCACTATAAGTTTTCACTCTCTTTATCATTACTCGTTTTTTATCTGCATACGTGAGAAATGTTCAGTGCCATTGTCTATTATTAAATCAATACAACTTCAATAAATTCTATGAAAAAACAATACAAATATCTATGATATTTTTTCTAATAATCAACTCAAAATTCAAACCTTCATGCCCCCGTTTTTCTATTTGTGGCACGGTTACGTTATTGAGATGTTTTAGTTTAAATGGCACACTTTGATTTTTTGCAAGATTCTTTCAATTCCATCCACTCATTCTACTTTTTACTTTCTACCTTCAATTTCATTCACTCGTCTTGTTCACCTAAATTCAAGCACCCACAACTATGGTGCCACAAATAGAGAAATTGAGGGAGTACTAACTAATTATAAAATGAACTTTTGCAAACATCAAACTTCAAAATTCAAAACCAAAACTTAAATTTCATTTATCGCACAAATCCTCCGATATTGAGCTGGATATGAATTGATATGAATCTCCTTACGAAGACTCTAACTGATATGAATCTCCTTACGAACACTCTGGGTTGCGAAAAATGGGATCTTTCACTGAATCGGAATTCTCGCCGAACCTCTTCAATGACA
>JAULKJ010119501.1:0-15223 GCA_032355405.1 Rubia balearica | reverse complement strand
TGGGGTGGGGCGGGGAGGGTATGGGGAGGGTATAATTTAAAATCCATACCCGACCCATTATCCATGATGGGTACACAATTTATACCCATACCCGCCCCATCCCCACCAAAACTACCTCCATACCCGCCCCATTGGGACGGGTACAGGGCAGACCTCCACCAATACCCGCCCCACTGCCATCCCTAGGTTTTGGTCGAGGTTTTGGGCTCCAGTATTAGTGATGTCATATACTGGAACATGGTACCTCTCATTGCTACCGTTTGGTTCCATTCCAGTCTGAGACTTCCAATCTTGCTCATCAATTCTAGTCTTCAATACTGCTTTGAGGCGTCTCATGCTGCCCTAGATTGGTACATTGACTCAGGGGTGTCGAATTATATGAGTGCTGCTTTCTCAATTCTTGAGAGTGTGACCCTCTATACTGATACTGCTCATGCCTTTGTTGGTAATGGTCATAAAATCTCTATTTCTGCCATTGGTGATCCTCATATTACATCTTGTTAATGTTTATCGGATGTCTCAGTTGTGCCTGATATTGCCAAGAATTTATTGTCTTTTAGTCAGCTTACTAAAGATCTTAGTGTTCTAATCACTTTTGATAACTGTTCTTTCATTATTCAGCACAAAGTGACCAAACACTCATGGGCAGAGGTCATAGTGAGAATGGATTGTATGTGTTGGATTGTGGTGAAGGGGTTTTAGTTTAATTCATTAAGAAAAATAAAAACCAGGCATCATTTGAGTTGTGGCAAGCCCAGGTAGGACCTGTGTCCTATAACATTATTTTATTTTTAGTTAAATCTAGTGAACTATTTGTTTCTTCTTTATTGCCAAAACCTCATATATGTGCATTTTGTGTTATGGCGGAAGGTCATACATTGATAAGCATGTTTTGGATTTGATTCATTGTGATCTGTGGGGTCTAGCACATATTTTATCTAGACATAGTTTTTCTTATTATGCTCTTTTTGTGGATGATTACTCAAGATTTACGTGGCTTTACCCTATTCGACAAAAATCTGATTTTTTTTATGTTTACTTGAAATTTGAGGATTTTTTGGAAAATCAGTTTTCTATTAAGGTTTTACAAAGTGACGACGATTCTGAATTCCTTAATACTCAGCTTCGTGCTCACTTTGACATAAAAGGGATCCATCATCAGGTTTTGTGTCATTACACGCCCGAGTAGAACGGTCGCGCTGAGCGCAGGCATCGCTACCTAGCTAAAATGGGCCTTACTATGCTCTTTCACTCTTATATGCCACTCTCTTTTTGGGATGATGCCTTTACGATTGTTGTTTATACTATCAACTGCATCTCTACACCTGTTCTTGGTGGCTCCTCTCCTTATGAAATCTTTTTTGATTGGGTGCCAGTTTACTCTAACTTCCGCTTTTGGTTGAAGAGTTTATCCCTTTGTTTTCCCGATGCTGATCATAAGCTTTTGCCTTGAAGCATTCCTTGTGTTTTCACTAGTTATAATTCTCAATACCAGGGCTTCCAATGCCTTGATCTCACTTCTGGGGTAGATTTTACATCACTCGACATACTCGGTTTGATGAGATATGCTACCCCATCGCCACTGTTGACTCGAGTTCTTCATCATTTGCTTCCTTGGATATTTCTACCTTTGTTGATCCTATGCTCCTTGATCCCATTTCCAAGGATTTTTTATTGAATGCGGCTCCTTACTCGATTCGCTCGTCTAACTCACCATCGGACTCCAACTTGTCGGCTGGTTCTCCTGTCTCCAATTTTGGGTCGCCACCATATTCTCCCTTGGTCTCTTCCAAGTACTCTTCCTTTGGCTCCCCCGACCTACCTACAGCCTGGACTCACCATATGACTACTCAGACTCGTGATATTATTCGATAGCCTCGATGTTTTGATAATTATGAAGTTTCTAGTCTTGTAGCTGCCTTACTCACTCAGACTAAACCTCGGGATTAACGTACAACCCTTCGTGATCCTCAGTGGGTGGCTGCTATGGATGATGGAATGTCCACTCTTCGACGTCAGCTTACTTGGGATCTAGGTCTGTGTCCCTCTGATGTGGATATTGTTAATTTAGGCTCTTTAGCCATGCCTAAATTAACTTCCATCACATGGTTCTTCACTTGTAGACCAATATCATCTACTTTTTTCGAGGTTGTGGCCAATTCATTAAGCTGTATCACGTCTCTATCATTATAAACCTCAGCTTTAAATGCAGATAACCTTCCACTAGCAGGCCATCGTGTTTTTCACAGGATTTATCGTTACTTATGTCAGCATTCTCACTTCTTATATTTCCAGGTCTTGTCACCAAAAACCTTCTCTGATTGACAGAATGTTCCACTACTCCCACTTGAAAAAACAACTTTAAGTTCGAAAGACAAGATTTTTGAAAGGTTGACTCTGACTGATATTGTCACACGAATTGCTCGCTGACTCTCTAACATAGACAACTTCCATGGGGGAACGAAAGATTATAGCACAGGAGTTCTCTTTTAGCACTATTATCTTCCAACCCACCAGGGGTGGGATCAGGGGTGAAATATGGACATGATTGAATTGTGGAATGTCGTAAACCCCATCTTGTTACTCAAAAATTCTATCTGATACCTGGTTTTGACTTGGACCACACTTTCAGCCCAGTGGCCAAAGCTTCCACTGTTCGCACAGTTCTTGCCATTACTACCATCTGGCAGTGGTTGTTACATTTGTTGGATGTTAAGAACGCTTTTCTGAATGATGTTCCTGACTCCCCTAATTATATGGCACAACCCGTCGACTACAAGGATCCTACCCAACCTGATTAATGTGTGTTGTCTGCCGGGTAGGATCCTTGTAGTCGACGGGTTATCGTCTGTCGGGTAGGATCCTTGTAGTCTCTCAGGCCTGGTTGGACATGTTCAGTGCTTATCTTTGAGGCTTGAAGCCCATATAGTAAGTATATGAGAAATAACTTTAGAACTCATCAAGTCTAATTGGGCTAGGCCTATATGGATTTGGATTAGGGTTTCTTGGATTAATTAATATTCTTTGTAAATATATATTTTTACGAAAATATTCTATAAGACAATATTAGGACCCTGGTCGTCTAGATAGCAAAGACCGAAATAATCCTACCATTCTCATAAAACCAACATCATCATAAAAGAGAAGGAGGTAGACGCGATCGTCTTTGCTTGCTGAGCTCTGACACCAGTGTAGGTGGTCTGATCGTGCTGTGTGGATATGTATAGAGAAATCACATCTGGGATTCTCTTCTCCGTGGTTGATCGAATATGACAGTAAAGTATGCTTCAAAGGTAATCTGAACTCTTAGATAGATTCAAATTAATTACATGCATGAGATCCGGGATTATATAATTGATTTTTTGCTAAATTAGATTTAATCAATTCCCAACACAACGGTCTCTTGGTCCAGTTCGGAGTCTGAGTATTGTGCCTTGGCCAACACTGCAACCGAGGTTGTTTGGCTATCTCATCTTCTTTTTTATCTTCACTTTCCACTTTATGAGTCTCCATTTTTGCTATGTGACAGCAACAACGTGATCTTTTTGACTCAAAACCTGGCGGACCTCAGGCGTGTGAAGCACATTGACATTGACTACCACTTCGTCAAGGAACCGGTTGCTGCATGCAAGTTTCGAGTTAGTCATGTGCCTACTTCAGTTCAGGTGGTAGATATATTTTAAAAAGGGCTCTCTCGTCTATTATTTATGTTTTTCAGATCAAAACTTTGTGTTTTGGTCCATTCGCCACTTCGCTTGAGGGGGGTGTTACACTAAATTATTGAATTAGTCATACGATAGTCATTGAGTTATAGTAGGACTCTACTAGGGTTTTTTCTTATGTACTATATATGTATTCCATTCTCACTAATGATAGAATAATTAAGATTTATCCCTTAACACTTCTTCTGGTGGATCAAGAAACACCTCTCTAAAGCCGACGTCTTGGACTGCTCAAGATAAACAGCTCTAGGCATTTCTCCATTCTGTCCTCACTGAAGAGGCCATGTTGATACCATTGGTTGTATCTCTGTAAAGGATATATGGGATGTTTTGGCGGCACTTTCGAAAATGTCTTGGTGGCAAGATAACTTCAACTCCATGAAGAGTTCATCTACATCCGTTGCAACCCAGGCACAATGCTTGAATTTCATAGCATTTTAAGGAAATTTCGGACAATCTTTCTTCTATTGGGTCTCGGGTCTCAGCCAAAGGCAAAGTCATGGTGTTTCTTTGAGCTTTGGGGCTGGGATTACAAGAATTGACCAGCGTGCCAGCTCGCTCAGAACTCATTGTCGTTGTACCCCAACGTCGTTAGCTGTGCTTTTAGCCATGGGATCTTAAATATGATGGGTTCCTTCGCAGGTAATCATTCTAATCCGGTGGCTTTTTACTCTGCACCGAATTCTGCTGCAGGCCTGTACAATTCCATATTTGGGCGTGAGTCTTGGGCTCATGATTCTGGTGCGTGTGACCCTCACTCATCACCCCACGAAGCATCAACCACAATGCACGGTTTGGAAACGGTTTTGGTCACGGAAGTCAAGGAAATCGCAACAGTTTTGGAAATAAAAAGGTGTTGGAACCCTATGTGCTAGATTTGCAGTCAATTTGGCCATGTAGCTCTTGATTTTTCAATATTTTTAATTGTTTGGTTCTTGCCAGTCTGACTTTGCCAATCTTGCTGATGCTTTCTAATCATTGATTTTCTAGGAGGATACGACTGGCTCAGATTGTATTTCAATTTTGGCTCCAAAAATCATATGGATTTCACTTCCTCTAGTATTAACAGTGTTGTTCCCTATAACGGTAATCGTTCTATTACTGTTGCAAATGGACATCCTATTTCAATTATTCGTATTGGGAATTGTCGATTTTCTCATGAATTATTATTATCTACTTTTTGGTGGTTTTGCATGTTACAAAAAAAACTTTTTTTCTTTGTTAAAATGTCAGGGACTTAAATGATGTTAATTATTTTTATATGAACTCGTTTGTAATCAAGAAAAAACCACAAAAGAGGACGTGGGTCACGTGAGATGTGAGTATGGCTTATATGTGCTTGAACAAAGTGGTGTTGCTTTTGCTGCTTTTGTTCACAATAATACTCATAAAGCTTCTTTTGAGATTTGACATGTTATATAATAGGCCATACTTCTTGTTTAGTTATTTTGTTATTGAATAAGCTGAACTTTGTTAAAGTCACTTTTGTGAAGAGCTTGAATCATTGAGAACCATCCATGTCTGCTACACGAAGCGTTCGTCCCCTCAATCATCTCTCACCTCAGACTGGTTCAGCTAGTGATATCGAATACTCGGTACCACCCTTCAAATCCTTAACCCCAAAGCCAGTCTACTCAGAAACCCGACAGGGAGACTAACTACGGAGATAGCATTATCCCCATCTTCATGTTTAGAATATATTGGCTCATTGGTTGACGGTTTCAGCTGGGCCTTTGGCATGTGGTCGATCTCAATGGGCATAAACTACGCCCAAATTGCCAACAACATAATCTGAATTTAATATCGGTTGATTTCTATCTTTCCACAACGCTCTCCACAGAATGTCAATGGTACGTGTATATGGCAGTGATGAGGGTGAAGTTGGGCGGTTCTGCTCGGAGAGCATGGGTTTCAACCAAAATGACTCTTTTGCCCCTAAAAATTTCATGTTGGTTGCATATAAAGTGACAGAAGTTAAACTTGATGCTTTGACTGAGCAAAAGTGCCACGACTTAGCAGTTTGATTAGTTGAGTGGTCAAAAGTGTTACAAGAAAAGATGGATAACAAAAGGTGAATGAAGTCAAGAGTTTAGTGACTAAAGAAGTCGTTTGCCTTTTCACAAATCTCCTTTTCTCTAATCTACCGTTGTAATAGAAAATGAAATATTCTCTCTTTTTTGAAATTTTATTTTAGAGAATCCAATGCTTCATTAATTGGAGCTTAAATATCAAACAAAAATCTCTGCATTAACCAAAGTTTCTGTTATAGAAACATTTTAGACTTGCTTTTACAACTTCTTATCTTCATGATGTTCATTTCATTGACTTTATTTTGGTCATTGCATGCAGCTGTAATATTTCAGGGCCACAAATCACTTATTTTACGAAATGAAAATGACGTGAGTTGAAGATTCTATTCTTGAATATAAAAACCACGTGCATTGAAATTTTATTCTATTAGAAATATAAAAACCTGAATAATTTTTCCAGCACTGACTGGGGTGGCTTCGACAACGACAAAGTCGCCGACCTGAGCAGACCTGACATGGTTGATGCTCAGCTGTATTCCGGCCGTCCTCGTCCCGGACGCCTGGCACGCGCCGATGCTCGCCACCGCCTCCGTTATCAACGCCGACACCCCTCCATGCAACACATTAAACGGCTGCGCAAATCAATTAGACAGAAGTAGAACTAATTCCAAATTGATTCCAATTCAAAGAAAGAAAACCCACTTTTGCAGTAGCAGATACCAGATAGTTTGCAGTAATATTACTGCTATGATAAGTTGCAGTAGCAACAAAGAAAGGAAGGAAAGAAAAAGCAGGAGTGGCTGCTAAATATTTCGGCTCACAAACTTTTACTGCTATATATAAGGTGATGTTCTCATGAGCTTATTATTGCTGAACTGAACTGAACAAAAAAAAAGCGTATTGAAAATAGAAACAATATGGAATAGCTAAAGCAAATTAAATTTTCGGAACTGGACTGAAGTGAAGAGCAGATGAGCACATGAGAACAGGGCCTAATACATGTTTAGGCAAAAACAGTTAATGATTAGGGTGTGTTTGTTATGGAAACATAGTATACTTTAGTGTTAATCTCACCAAACAGAAAGACTAAGAGTCGACGAAAAAGATGGCGAAAGTTGGTTAACCTGACAGCACTTGGGGGTGACTACGAAGTAGTGACCTTTTGAGCGGAGATTAGTTGAATAGTGAAGCCAAATGCCCGGAGCGGTGCGTCCAGAAAGTCTATCTTTGACATATCCGACGGCGGCGGCGAGGGAAACGCCATAGTTTTCTGGGATTAGAATGCTACGTTTGTTGACAGAGGGTTCAGTACTAGGAATAAATTCAGCAAGTTTACCAAATGCAAGAAATTCTGCTTCTCTGTTTCATAGTTTATTATATATTAGTCGTTACTGGTTCATTGAGTACATCGAAGGTTTTGTTCGTTGACTGTTTTATGTCGTTTTTCTCGTGACATTTTATTAGTTCCAAAACTGAACTATCCTTTATTTTGAATCTTTCTCAATAAAATTAAATTTTAATAAACGTATGGGCAAATAATTTATGTAACCCATAAACTACTGTTATGATTTACCTTTATTCCTCCACTTTATTTTTAAATACTTTTGACCTCTGAACTAACAGAAATGTTAAGTCGTGTCACTTCCATTCAATCAACCGTTAATTTTGACTTTTGTTGACATTTTGAGAGGTTAAAATGTATTTTTCTATTTAACCTGGCCTATAACTCTTTGCAATTCGAAGAATGTCTCCTCGACCTGCACATAATTCTCAACTCGGATGTCATTGTTGTACAACATCTGAACGGCTCAACAAAACAAATCAACTCGAATCTCGCACGGATTGAGAAAACATTCTTCTGAATTGTAAAGAGTTCTGGGCTAAATAGGAAAAAATATGTTTGCCCCTCAAAATGTAACCTAAAGCTAAACTTAATGGTTATACTGGACGAAAGTGGCACGACTTAACACTTCTACTAGTTCAGGGGTCAAGAGTGTTCAAAAATAAAATCACAAAACTAAACGATGACAATAGTTTATGGGTTACTGAATTCGTTTGCCTTAAACTAATCGTCGACTCTTATAATTAAATACAAATTAATTAATTTTGACACGATTCAATGCATAATTTAATACTCCCTCCGACCAACCAAAAATGGCGTAGTTATTTTTTCACCATTTTCAATAATCATGTTTGACCGTCAATATCTCTAACTACATATAACAATTTCACGATATTTAAAAATAGATATTATGATGAAGAGTCCGTCTCTTGAAAGACGGTTTTTTCAAAGTCATGGAAAGACCCAGGTTTAAAGTGTAAATTTTAAAAAATGAAGATAAAATATTTGGGTTATAAACTTTATAACTACTACACGCTGCATAATAAATTTTTAATGTTGCAACTAAGATCTTTTACCTTTTATTATTTTAATTATACCCCGTCTTTCCATAACCTTATGGAAAGACGGTCTTTCCCAAAACTTTACCTATGATCAATCTAACAATAACTCATATGATATTTTTATTATATATATTAATTGATATTTAGGTTCAAAATTTATGAAGTTTGATTTAAAAAAAGTAAATACGAAGTACGTAATTTTTATTGGGAGAGAGTATTTGTATCCTTCATTTTAAAAATGTCTTCTTCTATTTTTCAATTTGCAGTGTTCTGTCTTCAAAGAAACTTAAAATCTCCACTTTGGAATATATACCAATATAACCTTACCTACTTGACTAAATATCAATATAATTTTTAGTTAATTTTAGTGCAAAAAAACCCTAACTAGTTTATGTAAGTGTCAATATAACCCACAGACTCCATTTCCCGCACCGCTGCCGTAATATGTTGGGTTATATCAGCACATTCGTAAAATTTATAGGGTTGTATCAGCATATTCGTAAAACTTATAGGGTTATATCACCACATTTCTATAAGTTTTGACGGTTACACTAATTATATAGGATTATATTGGTACTTTCGAATATTAGAAGGTTATATTAACACTTATGTCAAATACGTAGAATTATTAAAACATTTTTTTTCATAAGGTTTTAAAGGTGTCCATCCCTTTTCTATTGAGCTCGGTAAAACTGACCGGAGAGATTTTCATAGAGATACTAAACTTTACTGAATTACATCACCAAGTCCCTATGACTAAAAAGGTTAACTTAAATTAATGTAGCTTCGTGGATTGCGAATAAAAAGGAGAAACCAAACAAACGCTTCATTCTCTAGAAATTTAGAGCATCTCCAATGCGAAACTCGATGAATGTTGATTGCCACTTAATACAAAGAGACTCCTTAACCAAACTAATATCTTCAATGTGAGAGTTATTTGAAGCATTGAGTCTGAAAACTTGAATCTGACGTGGATTAACAAAGTGTATGAATTATAACTTTTGATGTATATTTTTTACCCCAACTATTTAAGTTATATAATTATATTAGATATTAATATATCAAAAATACAAATTATTAATATAGTGATAAATTATGATATAAATAATAGTGCACGTGTATTAAAAAGTTTATTAAAGAATTTAAATATTATTTAAATTTGATAATTAAATATTCATTTTAGTTTAGTTTTTTTACTACGCAATAATAGAATTTGTACCTTAACGTTATCGAGTATTTAAAACGAAATGAAATACATTTAATTTTTTTTATAATTACAACACTTCATAAATATAATAAGTACAAGTAATAATAATAGGTGTTCATGTAAACTATTAAAATTATTGATTAAATGTTTAGTGGAAGTAAGAAAATGTGTGCGACTACAATTTTAGCGTTGGAGAAGAATATTTTTAAAACCAAGCATGTTTAAATACGTTATGCCACAGCTCTATTATAATTTGACTTGTGACTACTATATTCACAGGAGATCATTGGAGACGGAGGTTGCTGGAATACTTCTGTCACCAAACTTTGGTCGGAAAACAATAAATTTAGAGCTCATCAACTCAAAACTTCAAAAACCAACTTCTTCTTCTTTTTTTAAAAATTAAAGCTTTTGTGTAAAGTTTTTAGGCCATCTCCCCAACCCGTTACATATTCCCGGCCCATTTACAAGCCCTTTGCAGTTTTTTTCAGAAAGGTTCTAATTACTCCGTGAGAAAATTTTATTTGTGGGGGAGATATTCTATGTGGGGTGGAGGGACGAATTGAAATTGGACAATGGTCAAATGGAAAATGTGACTAACAGTTCTTACTTTTCTCCTTCTCTTTTCTCTTCAGTCCATTACTTTTCATTTGATTTACATTTTTCTTCCTTCTTCATGATCAAGACTTTAACTGTTCTCCCCTTCCCGGCTTCCCGTTTTATTGCCCTTCCAGCCCACCAAATCTGACGACGATGACACCAACGGTAACCAGCCAAAATCGTCCACTACCAGACTTTTTATCTCGCAAACAACAACCAGATTATTCCCTCAATCTTCATTGATTTTCAATCCTTTCATCACTACCACCATTAATGTTTGCAAGCTACATAATTTCAATTCCTAATTAATCCCGCCACTCCAAAAACCCTTCAACCAATTGTGTATGAGAGATTGAATCTTGATGGGCTATTTGTCATGTAAAGCGAAATCCGCTATATTAATTTCCAACTCTCATTCTCTAGCTTCTTCCAAGGTTGCCAATTATAGGGAGATTGCAATTGAGGAGTTCAACTACAGGTTACAACAATCTCGAAGCCACCACCGATGGATTTTCCGAGCAGAAACGACTAGGAAAAGGATACATATCAAGTTTTTAAATTCATTCTTCACTCTCCCATTAAGTAAGTGGTTAATAAGCTACCTGACTATAAGTTCAGATATCACCATAAAGTAATGGATCAGTATATGATGTTTTGCTCTTCCCGTTAGTGTCGTCGTCGGTGCCGTTGGGCTTGAAGGGCAATAGAACGAGAAGGGGAGTACAATTGTAGTCTCGGTCAAGAAGAAGAGGAAAACTAAAACAAGGGGGGAAAATGTAAATTAAGGGAAAATGAATGGACAGAAGAGAAAAGAGATGGAGAAAAGCAAGCATCGTTAGTCACATTTTCTATTTACCACTTGTCAAATTTTAATTCGCCCTCACCCCCACATAAAATATCTCTCCACATATAAAATTTGTTGTCACTCTACTTCTTCTACCTCTAGTAGTGTGTTCATTTCTTCTTTTAACCTTCTCTTACAGGTTTTCTTCTTCCGCCATTCACATTACATGCTCGTTTAAAATACCAATACTCCTGCCTTCAATTGTTGTTGAGCAAAAAGTCTTCTATTTCTTTCCATCCACAAATTGTACATTCCAGTACATACCACTGGAATCATTTTTCCAACTATACTCTTACCTTCCATATACAACAACTTCTTCAAGTTTATGAGGCTTCTGCAACTTTTTTACTTTCATCTGCTTGTACATCTCTTGCGCATATTCACAATCAACAAATAGATGGCTTGTTGTTTCCTGCATCTTTCCACATAAACAATAATCAGTTTAATTCCCAAATATCCCAAACCCTTGTAGCCTATCTACCGTAGTTAGCTTGTCATTCATTAACCATAGGAAAAACCTGTGTTTTGGATAGATGTTTTCATGCCAAATGACTCCAGTCTTTGCTTTTGTTACCTGTCCTCCCTTGAATCTGTTATATACTTCAGATACCACCAACTTCCCTTTTTTGCTCACACGGTGATTTAACCATGAGAAAACCTTGTCTCTTATCCTTAACAGAGATCTCCATGGCCAGTTGTGCGTTGTTGCTTGCTTGAATTCTTCCCTTAATAATGTAGATATATATTTCTCCGACCTATTTGTTATTTGATGAAGACAACTTTAAAATGAGGCTTTGTGCTTCAAATACTTCTGTTTTGTGTTTTCTCGAGAATCATATCTTCTCGATCTGTTGGTTTATGTTGATATTATTTACGGGTGCCAATATTGACTCAAAATAAAAACCTCTCCAAAACCCTAGTTAATGAGTATTTGTGTAGTAGTGCAAGAACTCCGAATTTATTGAAAAGTACTACAACTTAACTCCTCCATCTTTGAAAGTTCCACTTAACCCTTTAACTGACATAACAAACATATGACCAAACCCTTTATTCTAGATTATTCATAGAATTTAAATTTAAAAGAAATTAAAGAAAATTGGCTAAAACACCATTGCATAAAATTTTAGACACTAAATACCCCATCATTCCTCATCCACAACCTCATCACACATAAACCACCACGTAAATGCACCATGCCTACTACCACCATCCCCCCACACCGCCATCCCTCACCACCGCTACCCCCACACAACAACCACCATCTAATATTAGAACCTCACCCTAATTACATATCACACTTTTCCTCTTCATACCGCACGTGGTTGTCCCATTCCATTCCAGTAGCCACCAATGTATCCGAACCCATGTCATCTAGTCCAGCATGGAAGGTGAGCAACCACCACTAACTTCTCATCCACTCTACCAATCTCTGCAGGTTTTCCACCATGAACACCAACCACAAGTAGCCATTTTCTTCATTGAACCCCTCATCGCCACAAACCACAATCTTCACCTCAATTGTTTTCCACTTATTGGAGCAGGAGATCCAACCAGTCACTCATCGACTCCATCTTCACCAATGAGATATGAACCTAGATTTGCGGGAAACAAGTTGGATTTAATCCTAGGGTTCTTCTTGTCTATTGCATTTGCATTCCGGACTGGATTGGCAAAGTTTGATTATAGTATTTTTTGGAGGTGGTGGTGGTGGGATCTATTAGAAAAATATTGAATATGAAAAGAACATGGGTACCATTGTCTCCTCATTTATTTATTTTTTAAATATTTCATTTTTAAAATCAACTTTTAAAGATGGTAAATGATCTTTTCACTGTCAGCCAGTTAAATCAGTAAAAAAATGACTTGACACTTTCAAAAAATTCAAAATTTGATCAACACTCTCAGTTAAATTAGATATTATCTATGCACTTTGCTCTTTTTATCGTTCAATACCACCATTAAAACAAATTGAACTATCA
Organism: Rubia balearica; assembly: GCA_032355405.1. Taxonomy (NCBI): domain Eukaryota; kingdom Viridiplantae; phylum Streptophyta; class Magnoliopsida; order Gentianales; family Rubiaceae; genus Rubia; species Rubia balearica. The sequence continues at coordinate 2,438 of JAULKJ010119501.1, read as the reverse complement.
AACTAGAGAATCAATCTTTGTCAAGAATAATACAAAAACTTGGGTGAAACAATATTACCCAACTTTATTGTGAGACTCAAGGTTAAAATATAATTATGTAAAGATGAGAGATGACGTAAGTTATGATGAAACAATCTATAATTTTATGGTACTTTATGTAATTTTTGAAACTTTATATAGTCACTTATCTCACCATACGTTACGATGAGACGATCTCACATAAGCCTTTCTCAAAAATAATTTTCAATCCATATTAATCATGTATACAAGTGTAAGAGAATCATTGTGATTTATTCCTTAAATCGTGTGGGACATCTTTTTATTCATAACTTTGAACCAACTTGATACTTTTTAGAATTGCTATTGCTGTCCCGAATGTTGCACATAATCGTAACCTTTGCTGAAGCTATTAAACACTGTTTGTCTAGGTTCGTGGAACTGATCTTCCAAAGCTGCACTTCCCATACCTACAAAGTAATAATCGGTAAATTAGTTTTTTGGTCATGGTCGAGCGCCTTTATTTTGGTTTCTGTTTCCATTTACAGCTCTTCATTTTTTAGTTTAAGAAAATAACTTCAGTCTCCACAAGTATTAAATCATGTACCTTGTTTGTTTTGTGGCCACAAAGTAACCTTTAATAAAGTAGATCTTGCTTTCTTGGATAAATTTCTAATAATCCCACATTAGAAACTACTTAATTCATAAATTTTGTTTCCCTCTCTAACTGTGTGCGATCACATGTTTGACTATGTGTTTTTTCAATGGTCTTCTTCATCACACGATCTGGTAATCTGAGCTACATTGGCCACCCTAATGGGTAGATCGGGTAAGAGAAACTGTAAGAAATCATGGAAGACGACACTATCTCAAAACCGAGATGTGAATCTGGTCATCAGAGAAGAAAATGGAAATAGGGAAAGCGAGGAAGAAGAAGTGGGGTTGAAGGGTATTCTGGTGGAGGAAATGATGATTGATGAAAGAGAGATGGTGAACGAAGTAACCCCTAATTCTAAACCGAGGAGTAAGATTAGCGAAGTTGAAGAAATTTCAGTAGTGGGAAAACCAGAGAAAAAGGATGAAAACTATCTTGGAGCGATGATGAAACTGAAGATGAGATCGGAGAACTCAAAGAACAAAGATCGTGAAGCTTGATAGTTGGAGACAGTGAGATGAGGTACTAGGAACCTACTATGGTGGAGGGGCTATCAATGAGGGAGATTATTGTGGAGGATGTGCATGAAAGTATAAAACAATGGGAGGACACTGTAGTTTGGAGAGTGACGGGAGATAATCCACCATTCAAGATGATGGAGGGCTACTTCTTACAGATCTGGTGTAAGAAGATAGCAAAGGTGTGGCAATTAAAACCTGGTATGTTTATGGTGAAATGTCAGAGTAAATGTGTGAGGGATGAAATGCTTGCTTGCGGTGTTGTATTTTTTCATAGTAGACCTGTGATTTTAAGAGCCTAGGATGTAAACTGTGAACTAGATAAGCCTGTAACAATCCCTATTTGGATTCAGCTACCAAATTTGTCCCTAGAATATTGGCAGTCTACAATCATAAGTAAAGTTGTGAGCCCATTAGGAAAGCCAATATGTATTTATAAAATGACAAAAGAAAAGGAGAGATTAGCTTTTGCCCGAGTTCAAATGGAGATGAAAATCAGTGAAAGATTGCCTGATAAGGTATAGTTCTTGAGTGAAACAAAGGTAATAGTTCGTCAAGAAATTAAATATGAATAAAGGCCGGTGAAATGTATGAAGTGTAATCTGTATGGGTATCAGAAGGAGGTGTGCATAAAATAGGAAATGGAGAAATCTAGAGTTAACTAGATTTATATAACTTTGAATAAGCAGCAGATCAAGATGAAAGGAAAAATTGAGGTGGAGAAGCAGGATAAGAATGGAAGGTAAATACAGACTGAATGACTGAGAATTCAGGGTTGGAAAGGAAAAGAGAAGGCTCAGATTCAGGAAGGGGAGAATGGTGAAGGTACTGATAGGCAGAACACCGGTACTAGCTACACTTTGCTATCTGATCCACCTGATATTAATGAATGAAAAAATTGTTTGCTAGAATATCCGAGATCTAAATAAGTATGATAGAAAAAAGGTAGGTTTTGTATGGAGAACAAGGTTGGCTGGGGTTATTAGAAACAAAAATTAAAGAAGAAAACCAAAATTAAGGACGCCATGTAACTGGTTGCACCAGAGTCCACGCACCAATATTCCTTATGTAATTCTACTCTCTTTATTCTTTCCATTAATACATACTCCCTCCGTCCCGCCAGTTTTAGCCTATTTTTTGGTCAATTTTCTCAGACCATGTTTGACCATAAATTTAAATTAGTATATAGAGTCTAATATCATCATGTGAGATATTGTTAGACTCCTATGTTTACATAGTTTCTAAATATCAAATTTTAATGTACCATT
>JAULKJ010119181.1:0-15228 GCA_032355405.1 Rubia balearica | reverse complement strand
TTCTGTATCATATGCACACAAAAGGGAACAAATAAAGTTTTAAGGAAAGTGTAATACACGACTTGAAGGTTGCCTTTATATTTATACATTTTCCTTCTACTTACCTTTGTCTTAAATCAGAAATTTTACCCAATAAAAAAAATGTCACATATACTTGTTTTAAAGTTTGCGCAAAAACTAATTAGAAAGTTTAAATTGAAACTGCGGGAAGTATTAGTTTATCCTGGGACCGAGGTAATAGCTTGATCCCTTAACCTCTGTTTCTTTTGCGCAGACATAAGGAAGGCCTCGCAAGTCTCTGTCCACTTCAGCATTTACATATATCCCTCAGAATCCAACAACAGGCCCATCTACCATTATTGTAGATTATTTTTAGCTCCACCCTACCCATTCCTCATTTCACGGTCTCACATACTAGTTGCGTAACGAGTTGAGCAGTTCGGCTCATTCTAAATATGAATCTTTGTAAATAATTTAACATCAACTTGTTTTAAGTGTCAGTTAGATAACATTATGTTCGACTCGTTAAGGTTGTGAGTGATTCAATAACTTCTATACGCACGAGCATATTCAAATTGTAGTATTCAAGTTTGTGAGTGATTCAATAACTAATGTTTATATTGTTTCATATAATAAACTATCAAAAGTTATAATGTTAAATTAATTGTTTAATGAATTTATTGTATGAGTTTCTAATTAAATTTATCTGCTTCTTGCGATCGACTCACTCTATAAACCTTCTAAACCCAATTTTTTTACTTATCATTCTTCGTAGCAATGTGAAACTATTGACACCTCTACTCCCTCTTTCCAGTTAAATTTACCTTACTCCTAAATTTATAATTTCACTAACGTTATCTAAAATTTGAATATTTTAACTTGCGATTATAAATTTATGGCAGAGATTTAGGCATGACATATCATCACCAACTATAAATAAATTTTTGGCTAAAATTTATTCCTTAGTTCATTTTGAAATAAGAATAAGAGATTACACCATGAAACAATGTTATTAGGAAAAATAAGTAGTAAGCTTTAGTCATCTTTTACCAGAAAAAAAAGTAACTTTTACCGTCAATCCCTGTAATAACATTTGACATCAAATTGAGTAGTATCCCGTCCCATGATCCTCCAAGAACACACATTAATCAAATGGAAAATAACTGTAGCTTGGTAAGTTCACTCCGGTTTTTATATATGACACACTTTCTTTTTAATTTCTTTAATACTAGGATATTTTTAATTTTAGCAAGTTTTTCTTCCTTCAATTTCATCTATCCATATACTCCCTCCGTTTCTTTATAAGTAGCACCATAAGTTTAGATGTTTGGATTTAGGTGGAGAAAATGAGTGGATGAAACTGAATTTAGAATGTAAAAAGTAGAATGAGTGGATGAAATTGAAGGAATATTACAAAAAATGAAAAGTGTGTCAATATAAAAGAAACAACCCAAAAAGGAAAGTGTGTCAATAATAGAGAAACAAAGGGAGTATAATTTCTCGTACATAGCATCTCGTGACATTCATAATCAATTTTTTTAGACCAATTTTTTTTGGCCCAAACAGAGTAAATGATTTTGGTGGCTGCTAACTATCTCGATTGTCCACATTCGATTCTCTGTTTTAAAAAAATATATTTTTAGTCTTTCAATGAGCAAATGAGCTGATTTTTGAGATAGTCAAAAGTTTTGGAAGTTGATGGACCAATAGTGTTAAAGGAGAACGATCGTGATAGTTAAGGGAGACAACGAAGTCATTTGCTCTTGAATATATAAACCGGATATTCGATTGGAGTTCATGATGTTGGTCATAGAATTTAAGAGGCACACTTTGTGACCGGCCAAGGAATTATTTGACAATTTTAAAGAATTGGAGCCTTAAGCAGCACACAGGAAGAAACTAGAGTATTAAACCGCACAAAGAAAGATCTTGGGAAAAGAAGTGTTTTGATCAAAATGTTTTTTAAAAAAGATTCTTTGAAATGTTCCTATGGAAAACAATCCATTTAATATTATTGCACGACTATAATTCACCAGACCGATAAGATCATGTTTATCTTCAATCTTCTGAAAAAGGTCACCGACATCGAATTGAATATTTAAATTAAATTCTGAAGTCTTATTCAACCACCTATCTAGCACTGTGCATTTAAGTTCGGGACGCGATCACAACGCAATTAGTTGGATAATTATTATCTATACTATCCCAAAATTTGTAAAATTACCAGATGCGGTATTTTGTGAACATAAATTTCAATTAACATTTCTAAACATTCCCTAGAAATGTATGTCAAGAGAATTTTATAATGCATAGCTATACTTTCAAAGAGTCCCAAACACATCACCTTACTTTCATTTTTTTATCAAATCACATAATTCACCCTCATTCCACTGATAGAGCATTTTTTCATCCATTTCAGGGGTAAAAATTTCTTCTCCAGTTTTCATTGGATAGAATCTCATAACATTTACATCAATCAAATTATTAGAATATGAAACACTATCGTCCATCTAAATTATAATTAAATAATAAAAAAACTCTCTTCGAAATCCACCAATGGGAAAAATCCATTCAATATTAATACACAACTTTACAGTGAATGATAAGATTTCATCAGCAATCTTCGAGAAGGTCACTGGTGTTGAATTAAATATTCAAAGTACTTTGGATGGGGAGATGTCTGAATGTTTTTTCAACCATTCGCCAAGCCTTGGTTTTATTGAATGATGTTGATTTGGGATCTGGGTGTGGTCACATTGCAATTAGTTGGATAGATATTATCTATAGTTTATCCCAAAACTTGTAAAATTGAAGTACATGATATTTTTTTTGATGTAAATTTCAATTAACAATTTTAAATATTCTTTATAAATAGAAATCAATATTGCTATTGTTCAAAGCACATTCCAGTTTCTCTCTTTCCCTTGTCTAGTAAAATAATCTTCATTTAGATTACTATTGTTAGTCGCTTTTTCAAGACAAGCGTTAAAATTTTGAATTTTTGAGATAAAGGAAAATACCATTTTCTCTTACCAATTTAAATAATTTCAATTTTCCTTAGTTTGAATAATATCCTAGGCATAAGGATTTGAACACAATTTTTCTATTCGTATGGATACTTAATTTGGACCATACTAGGTTTTAAACCTTAATCTATCTACTATAAAATAAGGCCCATGACCTGCACCCGCAAGGTCGTTCTTTTGGTGGAGCTCATCTGTGGATACTGGGGGTCAAAGATAAAGATTTATATGTTGCTCCTAACCATACTCCTAACTACGATAAATGTAAATAATGGCAAGTTCAGGGTCGTCCACTGAGATATTAGGGCCTAAAGGTTAGCCAAACACAATCCACTCTCGCGCGTCACCCCAATTGTGTGTCAGGAATAACTAGCAATAACAAGGGGGTTTTTGTGTTTGAACTATCAACTACTAACATGCAAGTACAATGAGATAAACTATGATATGACTAATCTTGGGGTTATTTGCATCACATGATCGACGTATAAATTTGATCCTAAACTCTAATTCACATTAGAAACTATCAACCAATTTTTATGTTATATCACATAGTGTGAAGAAGTTAATTCCCCAGGAACTCCTATTATTTGTCACACAGCTGGTTCTGCCTCCTCTTTAACAGCCACTGGGAGAGGCTTCTACTAAAGACGATAATGGAAGGCAGTTTTTTTTAAAAATGCCTGGAACCAACTTCAAGAGTAGTTTTCAAAATTTTGAAATGCATTTCGTACTCGGCCAATTAAATAGAAGACGGTTAATTTTTTAAGGTGGTTCTTGAAAAATTGTCTTTAAATATGGCTGATGGAAGATGGTTGAGGACAAAACCACCTTTAAATCGGTCCATTTAAAGGCGCTTAGGCATAATCGCCTTTAAAGAGGTCAGGTGACATTTATGAGGTCTTAATTATAGGCTTTCGGGGACCTAAAGAGAAAAGCGCTATTCCGAGCTCATAAATTGATCGTTTCTATTTTCCAGTCTCAAAAAATAATTGACCGTACCATTGATTTGAATGTCGTTAGTTTTCGAGTTTGGGAACTGTGTATGTATATTTAAAAAAATGTGCCCTAATCATTTAATGTCTCAAAGCCAAACATTGTTTAAAGGGTTTGCTCCAATTTCTTGTGCATTAATGAAGAAGTGATTTCTTACTCTATGGTGTGTCATCTTTCCATTGGAAAATGTTAGTTTTTTTTTCTTCAAATTTTGTTCAAAGTATTGCAAATATTAAGGGCGTGATGATTTCAATGACATTTATATGTTCAATTAGGGTTTGCGATATGGGATTTGATTATTGTTGAATGAATGGTCATGGGTTGCATTGTAATTGACTTAATTGTAGGATAATGGATCGAGATGAACTGATTGGTAGTGATCTTAGAAAATCTCCCGAGTACATGCAATTGGTTGATCACTTATTTATTTAGCATTTGAAGATGCTTTTAAAAAAAGGTTGTGTGCAAGCACCGTGGCCGTGCAAGGATTTGATGCGAGGTGTCGCTCGTAATCTCTTTAGAATTTCTCTAAGAATTTGATCTTGGCTTTCATTGCGCTAAACTCCTTGCGCATCCACTTGTAGCAATCTTTGAACCCTTTGACATATGCCTTTTCGGTACCTTCGATGGAAGAGCACTTGTAATTTGGCAAAAAAATAATTTAAATGATTTTTTATTATTGTACTTCAAAAGTATCTAACCTTCAACAATTTGTGGTATTTCCTCAATCCGTGGACTTTTATTACCCTCAGACGCCTTCCTAAGCTTGTGAAACCACTTGCGATCAATCAAACCCAATCCTTCTTCTCCAAATAAGCTTTCTGAAAATCCTCTAGGCCCTTGCTCTCACCTCTAATAGACAACCCTTCGACCTTATTTAAGGGAGGCCTTTGATCAACTTCTTTGAAGTCCCAACGTGCAATATATGCTTAAAAATGGCCGTCTGCGGATTTATTTTTCTACCCTTCATAATGAAATAGAATAGATTGAACGTGGGGATAGTTAGGCTCAGTTACTTGTCCATCAATAGAACTAGAGTCCTAGAAATAATCTCATAAGTGATACGTTGATCAATTGCCAAAACTTTTAGATCAAAGGTATCCGACCTTCCCAATTCTTGACTATCGCAACCAAAATATTTCACACTACATTCCACAAAGTCAACAATGCATCTAAGTCTTTCGGGAAAACATTTTTGGGGTTTTCATAAGGGAAATCCAACAATTTATTGATATACCATTGTAATGAGAATGTCTATGCCCTCAACCCTAGTCTCATAGTCACCGTTAGCTACTCCATGTAAATTAGCGTAAAATTGACAAGTTAAGTCCAGATAAGCGTTCTCATTGGAAGGAAACAACTTCTCGACATGTTGTTCGCTAAACTGATTAAGAGGGTTGGTCAATCCTATTGCAAGATATTCGCTAAAATCAATTAAGTAGCAATATAATAGCTTACCCCTTTCACACAATTCTTCATAACACTTTTGGGTAAAAGGGGTTACAAACCTTGTCTCTGATGTGTTGCCAATGGATCTAGACCTTTGAATTCCGCTCCGTGATGCTTCTCCTCTAGCCATCGACACCAAATTGAGGGTTTCACAAAGTAGGTAGTGGTTGATCAAGTTTGTGATTTCTTAATGATAGATTAAAGTTTTTGAATTTTGAAATTGTTGGGTTGATCTTTTTTTTACAGTACGGAGGGTTTCCGAGTGCGGAAACATCTTGTAGCCCTTTATAAATTGGGTCCGATCCATTTCCAAATGAGGAAATGGATAATTAAAGGAAATTCAGCTCTCAATTCAATTCCAGAAAGGGTCCGAAAAGTGCACATGAGCTCGGAAACTTACTTTCCGAACTCGGAAATTGTTTCCTAAGTATTGGTAGAAAATGCCTTGAACTTTCCGAGCTTGGAAAGTTATGATCGGCCCTTTATAATTTGGATCCGATCCATTTTCGAATGAGGAAATGCATAATTAAAATAAATTTAGCTCTCAATTCAATTCCATAAAGGGTCCGGAAAGTGCACATGAGCTCGGAAATTAACTTTCCGAACTCAAAAATTGTTTCGTAACTGCTGGTAAAAAAGGCCGAAACTTTCCTAGCTTGGAATCTTGTCTGGCCTGCAAATGTAAAGGAAGATCAGATTTCAAACTCGGATTTACCTCCGGACCAATGGTCAAACACAAAATTTCTAAGATTTCAAACTTTTTTCCATTCAAATTGGTCACATAATCTTAATAGTCACTTATATCACTGTCAATATAATGCAATCGGAGATGATTTTTTCATAATTTCAAATATATTACAATGGTTAATTTAGATTTAGAAAAAAGTTAAATGTATTCAAAAGGCCAAATTTATAATAGACAAAACAACGTTCAAAGTTTCATCCTAAGCTTAGCTTCAAGCAACATAGAACAAAATAAGTAGAATCTTATCAAACATAGCAATAAATTCAAATATGTTCAAATTATAATCCCTATTACACCTCCTCAAACATGGTTTCTATTTTGAGGTTCTTTTCCTCATTCTATCCACCGCCTGTTTCTTCAGCTTCTTCTTCATCCGCCAGGTTTTTCTTGCCCATCTGGGTTCCTGCCGATTTCTTCTTGTCTATCTGGATTTCAGCAATGTCCGCCCTCATCAATGTCACCCCACTTCATCACTATCCTCATCGCTTGATTCTAAGAAAATCGGCTCGAAGTTGGCTTGCTCTTCGTTTTCACTTAATTCAAGTTGAAGTTTATGGGATTTAATGAATGCCACATGCTGCGAGTGGTCCCGAGTCAACATCTCATGTATCTCGGTCACATGTGCACACAAGCAATCGAAATACTTCTGTAGCCTAGCCTTCCAACTGGTCTGTGAACTTGTCAATTTAAATAAATTAGCATACAAGATAATATAACACAATATGAACACATCGTCTAAATCATGCAATTTAAAATTCGATGTACTACTCACTAGAGCTTGATGCCTCAGCTCTAGTAAGGTCCGTTTCGCGAGCTCTCTTTGCACCATTGGCCTGTTGACTTGGAATTACCTTAAGCTTCCATTTTCCATCGAAACCCTGTTCACACCATTTATGTTGGAACCATACTTCTTTATAATATTGAGTGTTAAGAGCCCTATCAGCTGCTTGCACTCCCGCCTTCTTCAACATGGCAATGATCAAACCTCTGTAGGGGAAGTCCTTCTTTTTTTTGTTCGCAGCCTTCAACATGAAAGGGAGGATTGCGTAGCCCGAGTTAACTTTTACCCCCTTCCATGACATAGAAAACAACATTAAATTCCTAATTGTCGGCTTGCACGTATGGTCTCCTATTGGAAAGACGCTAAGGCAAATCCACTTGTAGATGAGACGTTGCTCGAGAGTCAACATATTAGTGGCATACAATTCGTCTTTCACCACATCACTCCCCAAACTCTTAAAATACTTGTTACCCATTCTAACCAGACATAGAGGGGTCATGTCAACCACACCGGGCCAGCTATTTGTGTTGTAAATTTCTAGGGGGTCTCAATTTAGCGGCGGTTGTGTAAGGGAAATCAAGGGCTTCATTAATAGAATATGTGGACGCTATAATATTCTTCTCATATACTCTAGTTAATTCAAGGTTATTGCTACTTTACCCAAAATTTGCGTAGAATTGGATCACCACGTCGACATGGACAGTATCCCCAATGCAAAGAAATTTCGCTAGATGTTGAGTTTTAAAACTGGCAGGCAAATAATCTACCCTTAATTCCTCAATCTTAGACTCTAAAAAACATTTTGAATTCAAGACTTTCCTCTTAGAGAGCCATATACCTTTCCTTGGCCTTTTCATTGAAATTTTTTGGAGATCGCCCGATCTTCATCGTAGGGCGATGGCTCCTATCGCTTGCCTTTGACTTTGCGCATTTTTTTTGTGACTCATGCTTGATAGTTCAGATTGAGGGTGAACATAAAAATTTTGGATTGAGGGTTTTGGAAGAAGGGGGATTTCGATTTGGGATTTGATAACCCAAGGGTTATTACAATATGGATAAAGTAGATTAACTTGGGCCGGCCATGCTAGGCATTTGGGGCCCAACATTAATACGCATTATCACATGTCGCGGTAGAAATTCTCCTCTGGTATCATCGGCCAATGAACTTGGACATTGGAGCCGGGACACTGTGAAAGCTTCTCGCGAAAGAATACCTACAAGGACAATAATCGCTGGACATATCACAACGTTGGATGGAAAATCGTAGTGCTCTTGCAAAGATGCCTACTTTCCGTGCCCGAAAGAATTCTCCAAAAATCGCTCAATGAAAATGGAAGGCCCTATTGGTGTGTCCTTAGAATCTCCTTCCCGTACTTCCACCCGAATGTTTGAGTAGTGTCCCGATGTGATTTAATGTACTCTTTATCATCCAAGTGGAAATGGATGCTTTCTCCTCTCCCCAATGTTCTTTGATTGCTCCAAGGTTGCCAAAAACTCCAAATTTCATTGTACGTAAGTCTTGAAATGCTTGTCTAAGAAAACCTCTAGATCTATTCGCCTTAGAAAATATGTGACGGGCTTGAGTAGACCTAGAGCTCCCAAAATCTTATCGCAAGCAAACTTCGTCTGCAATATGGTTCGCTTCGGGCATCTCAAGTACTTCCACCTTCGGGCCACACTCCTGGAAATAATGGCCAACCCCATGAACTCATCAACAACACAAGCGTGGTTAGGAGGAAGGGAAGTCTCCGACTATCATCTCCCAGTCTTGGCTGATTTCTTCTCTTTGTCACCCCGGGAAGTTGTTCTTTTTTTCGACCTATTCCTTTTTGGAGCCATCCTATCATAAAAAATAATAAGGTGGTATAGAAAGAATATTCAAAGGCATGCATCATGTATCATTCAAGAAGAACACCTCTTTCTAAAGAGCCAAAACATTCCAAATCATGTTATATCAACATAAAGGCTATCCATTCAAGAAACATTCTCCCTAAACAACAAACTCATGGCAAATCATAGTAACCCTTCAAGAAGATCATGCAATCAAGAATCATTCCTTATAAGGCACCATGGAAAATGAAGATCATATCATCAAACAACAAGTACAATGCTCTGCCCACACTTAATTCAACACAAGATCATTCCCATGACTAAAAAATTTTCTTAAAACATTTTAACATTTTTTTTCAAGTTTCAAACACCCTCATCACATCATCATCATGCTAAATAAAGAAAGTAAACATGAATCTAAAAGGATTACTCATAATTTGAATCAAAGAGATGAAGAATCCACACAAGAAGAAGCAAAAATGATGATTTTTTAGAAAAAAAAATGCTCCAATTTTTTGGTTTCACCAAAAGAGAGTGAGATTGAGTGTTTTTGAGAGAATTAAATGAGCTAAGTGATTCATATGGGTGAGGGAATATACTATGGATCATTATTTTCAGCAAAGAAGGTGATTTAGAAAGGAGGTACAAATGAGATAAGGATGGCAATTTTGAAATTAGAGAATGAAAGGGACAAAAGTACCAATATATTTATGCATAAGGGAGATGTTGGTATACTATTTACACCCACATTTGAAGGGAAAAAGGTTTTATTGAATTAATGGGCCAAAATTTGCATGTTTTGGGTTAAAATTCAAAATTTTGAAATCTGCATTTTTGACCCAAAAATCCCAGCCACACGAGGCCTGACACGTGACCAGCCTCGTGCTGGCTCATGCATGACAGGTGTTGGCATGAAGCACCCCTCGCGCAAAAGGGACTTGCAAAAGGCTACCCTGTGAATAGTGCTTTTCTTTCCTTCTTACTCCCTTTTTCGAAGAAACTTTGTCACCTAACAAGCCCTATATCCTTCCAACCAAAAATAACGAGACTCTGAATCAAATTCATCTATCAAAAAGAGTTTCATCTCGAAATCCTTTGTCACACACTAAAACATGCAAAATCTATTTACTAAAGGATAATAAAAGCAAAGCAAGAGTGAGTATCGTATTTTTTTTTATTTTCGTCCTTACGACTTATTTCTTTTTTAGGCATTTCAATTGAAACAACCTACTGTTGGGTCTCCGGAGTCTCCATCGGCAACTCCACACACGATGACATCCTTGTGACGAGGTCTCCACAAGGTGCTATCCTTACCTTTAAGCACTTTGTTTGCAAAAAAGAGTGAGTATCCATTTCTAGAAAATGTCGAGTCCTTCGCCATTTCCTTGGGTTTAGGAGATGGCCGGGGGTGTTTTAAGTCCTTACCACTCTCCACTAACTACTTCATGTTAGTGAGCATAGTAAAGCAATTCAAGATAGATAAATCATCACTACAATCGCAAACTCTTGCTTTACTTCCAGCTCAATGAAATCTAATCTAGCTCCCAAGCTCTCATGGTTCCATAGAGTCAAGCCTTATTCCAAACTCCTCCATTTGTAAGCACATTCCACCTACCACATGACTAACTCATTGCACCATTTGGGTTAAACTCATGAGTTTTTTCTCTGAATGTGCGAAATTGATCAAAGAAGTCCGCTGGTAGGTTGGTTCGGGTAGGTTCACCCTAGGGAGTTCTCACCATCTTCTTTTTTAATGTTCACATCTGGGGCCGATAAGGTGTTGTAGAAAGCGTTCTTGAACCTCAGATCCGATTCTATGAAGAGATTCTCTAATGTGGTGTCACGATTTATTGCGGTGCATACGAATTGGGGAAACACCATGAAGTTGCATACTTTTGCGCCACCATATATCCAAAAAAATGATCCTCCATCATGTTGGTGAAGATCATAGAATGAGCAAAGCAGGGAGGTGCCTCGAGTCCTTGGTACTATGCAAGAGGGCCAACCTTTCCACCCATTGGTATTTTTCTGGCTCTTCTCTTTCCCGTGAATATGCATTCTTCCACAAATATTTCCACCAAATTTTGATAGAATTTTCCTTTCGGAGTCATAGCCCACAGAATCTGCACTTCTCCGTTGGGGCATTGAGAGATCTCTCTATGATATAGAACTCCCATGGATAGGAGTCGTTGTACATACAACAAATTTGGGTAGACTAATGCGGCACTTTTAACCAAATAATTCCTATCCATGCCCACCAAGTACCTCTAAAAGCTGCCTAAAGAGAATGGGAGACCTTTTATATGTTTCTTCAAAACTTCCTTCACGTACTTCAACCCGAAAGCTCTTGCGACTTCTTTATGGGTCATTGAGTACTCATTTTCTTTCAAGTGGAATGTGATGGTCATCCCAGCTTAATGGTACAACAGCTCTACAGATATCAAAAACACCCCACACATAACCCGCACTATTTGAACATTCACCCGCACACGCCCCCCATACCTAACTTAGAATCCTTTTTGAAAATCATCCAGATTGATATACATAAAACAATAAAAAATCATTAACGCCAATTTTTCAGTAATAAGTTTGTAAATTCATTACATAATAACCTATCAAAATGCAAGATAGCCTACCTTATAACTAGTTAACCCGCCAACGTCGCTAGTAAAATAGTTTGATGTAACTTTCTTACTTCTTTTCAACTCGCTTACATAGCCATCAGCCCGCTAAGTCTGAGTCAATCCAACCCAAAGGTTAACCTCTATGGTACCACTTGTCCTTTCAATATTATCAGTAACCAGATAAATATCCATCTTACACTCCCATAGCTCATTCATCAATGGAAATGTCACTATCTTACCCAGTTCTTTGATTAAACAAAAAGGATGACCACCATCCTCCACCTTTTTTTCAAAATTTTAATCCACTTCACTCTTTGCCCTCTCTAACGCCTCCACTATAGAAACATCATCCACAACCCAATGATATTAAAATTAGGATTTTGCTCACAAATGCTCGCACAGGAATTACACCACCCCACATTCGTTATCTTTTCGTACATATCCGTAAAGAAATTATAGAACCCCAATGTATTCACAAGACCATTAACTAACACACGAGGATAATCTAGATGAGTGAGTTCACCCCCTTTTAGATCCTCAACTTTAACACTCAACATATAATTAACAGCATACTTCTCCTGACAAAGATTATGCGTTTTGGTCAATTCCATCTCAAGATCCTTGCTATCCTTTACACTTTGTTCCAAATGAACTCCTAGAAACATCAAAGACTCAGGTAGATCACCAACCATGTATGAATTGTCAACAACACACCACAAAAGAATCAATAACACCCCCTCACATGTAAACCAAAAACCTCAACCTCATCAATACGAGCACCACATAGCACAATAACACACGTAAATAAAATTCTCATACCTCCTTAGCTGACCTTAGTATATTAAAAAAACCATGTACATCAATTTTTATTTCCTGGGAGAGCTTCGATGCGTCAACAGACAAAGAACCCTTTGTCATCAAGACAATAGGAGTTTCCAAATTTAGTACTTTTGACGATCCATAATTACATGCCTTTACTCTATCAGTCTTAAGCTTGCTGCTCCTAAAACCCGATTCATCTGCCTTAGTTAAGCCTTGATGACGGCTATCCACCATATTCTTCTTAGGGCATCTATCTTTTTCCTTCACCTTCCACGGGGATACCTAACATATTTGTTACTAGGAGATGGAGTCATACCTGCAAAACAAAATGTTTCATACATGATTAGTATGAAAATACAAGTGATAACCTCGCTTCCCTCTAGGCCTTCCTATCTTCAGTGGATAGGAAGCCAATTCTCTTGCAGAACTATTTTCCATCTTAATTGTGCTTCCCTATCTACAAGCACCTTATAATTCCATGAAGGTATTAGGCCACTTCCCCACTAGTAGAGAAACACTTATTAAATGCGATAATATTGAATACCGCCTTTAATATATTTTAATCAAAAATCTCCTTTGATAGGGGTCCGAATTTAGTTTTGTATTCAAAACTCATTTCAGGAGTTCTATAAAAAAAATTTTGGTTCAAAAAGGAAAACAGATATAAAAATGACAGAAGATAAAGGCAACGCATATAAGCATCCATTTCATACTCCTTCCTCCATACATTTCATTCTCCTTCCCTTATATACCTCCATCCACTTTGTTCTTTGTGACAAGGCGGAGGAAACACATCCAGAAAAGGCAGGGCGAAGATTGTGTGGGAAGGAGTCGAGGATGAGCGATGGGGATAACTCTGCACAAGAAGGAGAAGGTTGTGCGGCAGATACGACGTAGCGCGGTGAGCCTCAAAAGGGTGAAGGTGGCATGAAAAAGTGAGGGTGGAAGGAGAGAGACAAGAGAGAAGAGAGGAAGGAGGCTGAAGAACGGAGGGAGAAAAGGGAGAGGTAGGGTGGGAGGGAGAGGGAAGAGTGAAATGATAGGAGGGAAGGAGGGAGAGATAGGGTGTGGTGAAGGGTGGGTAGTGGAGTGGAGAAACCTAGATCTAGGGTTTAGTTTTGTGGGATAAATACATAGCAACCACGACAATGTTTTTGTGTGTTGGGAAAATTTAGGAAAATATACTAAGGGACTAAGAAAGAAAACCTAGCTATTTTTACTTAGACCCAAATATAAAAACAAAGCCAGCCCATTAAAGATGGTTCTTCAATAGAATCGCCTTTAATTGATTCTCATTAAATGTGGTTCTATTAATCGATTTAAAAGTGTCTTTAATACATTCGACAGACTTGGGAGGGAGTCTGAGTTCGGAATCTCTTTCGAATCCCAATCAAAGGTGGTTTCTCGGGAAATACCTATGATTGGGTGCCTTTAATTACACATTTTCCACTAGTGGCCACACACCTAAAAATAAGAATCTATCATTCCAAACACCAAAATTAATAGGAAAACCATTCACAACTAGAGCCCCTAACATAATAGGTTAGAAAATGATCTAAGACTCTGTAACCCTCACTCTACATAATTGATAACACGAAGAAAATACTCCATGCTAAAATCCTTCCAGGCCTTACGACATACCCTCCTAAAACAAACAAGTTTGGCCATGCCACAAGGATGAATCTGGGAGAGAGCAACCCCATAAGCCTCCAACACACCGATAATGTAATCTGGTATGAGCGATATCACACCATACCATAAATGCTCATACATGCTAAAAAAAACCCGACTGGAGGGTCCTGTGTACTCTCATCTGCAGTAGGCATCCTAACCTCACAATTAATTTTTAAAAAATAACGATGCTCTCTCAAAGAAACAATGTCATTCATACTCATTACATTGACGAAATGAACTACCGTCATTGATGTTCCAAAATTGAAACACATATTTACGAGTCTAAGAATTATTTTGGATTTGACACGGGCCATATTAAGATCCCCAAAATTATTAAATTAAACCGTTGTGATAAAAATTGAGATACTGGAAACTAAGAAGATTATATTCAAGTGTTGGAAATATATACAAGTGTTCATGGACCGGTGGCCCGGTAAAATTGACCAAATAATACTAGAATATAAACTGGAACCGGATATATAGAATTTCGATCTGGTTTTTGGTCCAATATTTTTTAAGATTCCAAGTTCTAGTCCATTTTTTAAGATTCTAGTTTTTGGTCCAAGGTTTTTGGTTCGGACCAGATATATAGAATTTTTAGGGATAAGGGTTTAGGATATAGAGTTCCGGTCTCTAAATCCCTGGACTGGTAACTTACTGTCATGTATATATTTTTTTTGATAAAATGTATATTTTATATATATTTATAATTTATGTTGATATACTAGTTTAGATTTATTTTCGATGGGGTAGTATTCTTTCAATTTTGAGGTAATTTTTTACATAAATTCAAGTTTATTGTCTTTTATAGATAAAAAATTTAATTGAACTTTTCAAACACTAAAGTTTTATTGTAAAAGAATAAATATTACTAAAATCAATTCCAAGCGCTCTAAAACCAGAATTACTCTAATTCAGTCCAGGTCCTAAATGATCACTAATCGGTCTTGTTTTAGGTCCAAGATATGTACCGACAAAAACCCCTAGCGATAAACACTTGGCGTATTTGGGGCGCACAATTTCTTTTAAACTCTTTAAAAATTCCCCAGGCCTTCAATCGAGGACAACCTCTCACTTATTTTTTATACTAAGAGCATGGTATCAACCTTTGTTTCCTATGTGTGGCTAGGATGAAAACCCGAAAGGGCTCCTAGGCAAAATGAGAGAAAGAGAAAAGAAAATTTTGTTGAAAATCTACTCATTTGTCGGTGATGGAGTCATAAGGTTGCGGTTGACATATGGATGATTCGGGTAGCCTAACATCATAGGATTTCTTGGGATGGGAAA
>JAULKJ010119074.1:0-15229 GCA_032355405.1 Rubia balearica | reverse complement strand
ACATACTGCATAAACCTTATTCATGAATAGTGATGCAAGACATTAAAAAAAGGGAGGAGTACCATTTTTGCCTCATTCAATCAATTGGCGGGAAAACCGAGAAGGGAATATGGAAGAGAGAAATTAGAAAATCGGAACTTGGGAACACAACCTTTCATCTTGCCACTTCAACCATTATTCATCACCAAACCCCCGCCCCTCCCCCTGACCTTGCCCTTCGGAGATTACCCTCCCACCCCACCACAAACTCTGCTCATCTCCGGCTCTTCTTCGACGAAGCACTTCTCCCACTCAGCTCATTAATTTCCTCTTTGTCTTCTCTCCATCTTGGCTGCATTTACCACACGGTCTTGTACATTCGACGGTAATTTATCTTTCCCTTTCTTCCACTTTGAGGCTATTGTTTGAGCTTTTCCTTCTGGTTTTCTTGCAACAGTATAGCATTGGTTGAGTAGTATCAGTAAGGTAGTTTCAACCTTGTAACTGGTTTTAGTTTCATTTGTAAGTCTCTTTGTTTTAATCTAATCAACTCTGGGCATGTAATGTTGAACCATTGTATGGGGTACTCAATTAGACAAAGTTACAGCAGGCTTCTCTTGCTGTGCTTTTCACATATGTTGGGAAAAAGCTTTGAGGCCATTCATTAATTAATATTTTTAATGATAGGCACACATGGAGATGTTTTCTTTTCTGTTTGGTTATTTGGGGATTGATTTAAACTTGTGAAGAGATAGACTTGGGTTGGGTTTATAAGGTTGTTAGGGTAGACTATGTTATTAAGAGATGGAGAATTGGAGTTTTACAAGCTTCTTGTAATGTTCTTTTAATAGAAACTATGTTTGTTCGCGTCCAGGATGGATAGTCAATATTAGTTGGCATGATATTAGCTAATTAATTCTTTTGCATTGAGGAGGCATTTAGCATGAATTCGCCACATTTGATTTTGCTAAATTTATGAAAATGAGGAGAATTCTACTAGAGTGAAGTGCTAATTAATTGGAGTCCTTGCGCTTACCTAAATTGTTAATGCCCAAGAAGAGGTTAAAGTGTCTAATTTGTTGCCCATCCCGTATAAATGTAAAAATGAACCATCACACTTCATCTCTTAATTTTATTATGCTATTAATTAATGAGTCCACTGACTCATTCCTTATTTAAGTTTCATGATTTTGTCATTATGTGCAATCATTTTCCTTATTCATCTATTTTAAATATGATTTATTTTCATATGTTTTAAATTTGAATGGCCTGATTGCAAAGTGATGGATGTTGAGTTATATCTGCTTTGTTTTTAGAGTAACATGTTAAAAGTGGATCTTTCATGGGAGGGGAATTTTAATGAAGTTAACTTTCAAACAATACATGCTTGAGTCTTGATCTTGCTAAGTGATTAATCTTTCAAAATTCTAAGTGCTAAATGCAAAACCTTATAAATCTATTGAATTTCTGGATTGGACATTAGAAAAACATGTTGAGTGTTGATCATGCTGAGAATTTTGATATGAGTGTTGATTTTCCTGAATTTTTTTAGCTAAAAGTTTCATACACATTTAGAAACAATGGTTATGAAACTAACTTTGGAAACATTTCTTGTGAAAGAATAATTGTGACACAATGTCCATCTTCCTGCATTTTTTTTACGAAACTCTTTCTTTTGTGATATGGGAAGTCAAATGTCACAAGATTTTCATTATCAACCATTATAGCGTACTGCCTTCTTTTTTAGGCTGTTTCTTACCTGCAAAGCTTTATAATCTCAGCCAATAATTTTTCCATGCAGGTATGGCACCCATAAAATCGAGTAAGGGAAGCCCCAACAAAGAAGGCCTAAGAAAAACAAGAAAAAAGGCTAGAGCCGGCAATGGCGACAACCATCGATCTGAGCTAGAGATGACGGTTGCTGAGCCAACACTCCAAGAACCCAATTTCAGTAGCTCAGAGATAAAAACATTGTTCACCTCATTCATTGCCCGTGAACTTGTACTAGAGCGAGGGTTGAGGGTTGAATCGTCGTACTGCGAGTACATCAACCATCACGGATGGGAGAACTATTGTGCCTCCCTGGTCAAAGAAACAAGACCCTCACATGTGAGATGATTTCACTCCTCAAGTACACAAATTCCGAGGTGGTTTGCTGTCATTCGAAGACGGTCCTCATATCAGCTAAGGTGATTAACCGCTTCTACCGAATCCTCCTGAAGCCAGCAGCTAAGTACGCAGCTGCTGACAAGGTAGTAGAGAAAGCATCGTGGGATGAGATTGTGAAGACAATTTGCGTTAGTGGTGAGAGTGTGATAAAAAATCTCCCTGCGGAATGGTCAACCATTGAGAAGAAGTGCTTGTCGAAAGAGTGGTACCACTTCATCATGGTAAGACTGAAGCCAGTCAGGATCAATACCAAAGTTCATCGTTCACGTCTGTTGCTGATCTATAAAATCAAGAAAAAATTGAGAACAGACATTGGGAGTACCATCATGGAGGGAATTTGGGAGAGTCTTCACCATAAAAAGAACATTGGCTTCTCTTCCCTCATCATGGTATTGTGCTCCGAAGTGGGTTGCGAGTGGTGATCTACGGACATTCCCAACAATCTTATCTATCAAATCAATCTTGTTGTCTTTGAGAAGAGACAGAGAGCAACTTCAGCAGCGTCATCCGGCCCCAAATCAAGTGAAATCTTCATAGGGAAGTTGGAGTTGTGGATGAACACATTGGAGTCCAAGATGGATCACCTCATTCGCTGGACCGATGGGCTGGGAAATACTTGACGGTAATTGTAGGTAAAAGGTGAAGGACTTTGAACCAGTACTCATGTTCAACACATCACCCAGCCCAGTCGAGGAGAATGCATTGGAAGATGAGGGGGGAACCGCTTAGGTACAGGTGGACACAGGTTGTCTTCTTATGTTTTTTATATGATGCGTATTTTTAATTGTTAGATTCATGTACATTAGATGTTATTTACGGATGTTGACAAATGTTGCTAGTTTAGGATGATTAATTAAGTAGGATTCTGTTGCTCTGCTTAAGATGCATGTGTTTCACAATGGTTGATTTAGTTTAATCATTTTTGTTAAGTGCTTGCGAATTATCTTGGATGCTGATAAATAATGTGCCCATGCATTGTGAGTTTACGAACTGGGTAAATGCTATAGTTTGATATTGCTAGATTTCGCGATGTTTACATTGTTGGGTTGTTTTAGTGTTCGTAGTGAAGTACTGGCAGAGGTTCCGCACAGCTGCGATCATAGCCTAATGTTACTGGTGATCTTTCAAAATTCAAAATCATAGAGAAGCTGCGGTCAGCTCCCAATTCCATAATGGCATTTTCCAAATTACACTGACGAAGCAGCTGCGATCAGCACCTTGTTCAATATTTCCTTCAACCACATTGAACTTATAGAGCTGCGAGTAGCGCCTAGTTTTATTACTACTTTTGCCATATAAGTACCTATTATCACACAGTTTCAGAGTGCTTGCCAGTCATACAGTACATAACATACTATAAACATGCATAATATACTGAGACAAGTATATACAGCATAAGCCACTAGTCTCGAACCACCTTCATCTTCTTTGATTGCACGACCCCCAATTCTCTGTCATCTGCATCAATCCAAATTCCATATTTGTGTTTCCTCCGAGCGGCTCCCGACTCATCTTTAATCAGTAGGAGAAAAGTTGATAGAAACTCTAATTTCTCTGCTGTAACCTCGGAATCAATCTACTCACTGAAACAATATTTCTTACCATGACAATCAACCACCCTACATCGCACAGATCATCAATGTAGAAAACTTACCTTGCTTTGTCAGCCAAAACAAACGAATCATTTTCGTAGGCTTCAAGACTCTTGTCAACCATTGTAAAACCCATTAGATCGTCAGTTCAAACTCTAGTTCTGTTGTCATCCCATTTGCACTGGAACATAGGATTCTTGAATTCTCTCTAGTCAAGCTCCCAAATCTCATCAATAATGCCATAAAACGACATGACAGCAAGGATCGATTTATTGTCATTCTTACTTGCTTGCCAAATTGTTTCAAACTCAACATAAACCCCACTATATTGTGCCATGCTCCTTGAATCTTAATCCCTAGTATCAAAAATGAAACCGTTCATGTTGTATTCAGAATGCATCAATACTGTGCAATTAGACTTCTTTGCAAATGCTCGATTTTTTCTGTCATACTGATCACCGACAGTGCATCGATCATAAAACCAATTCACAAACGTTTCATTGTGATCCAACTGAACTTTATTGGGGGCCACGTAGGATGAACCTCCGTGATCAAATTAAGGTGCTCAGTCACGTAATCTATGGTTTCCCTACAGTTCCTTAATGCATATAAATGAACTTTCATCAGGTCGCTATCTAACGAAGTAAATAATATTTCTCTAGACCTCGGTTTTCCCACCAGCCGGCCAACATGTCTATTCTTTGGGACCTCAAAACTAGCACAACCCTCCAAATAACTAGAGCAAAATTCAATTACTTCTTCAGTAACATACCTCTCAATAATACTTGCATCCGATTGCCTCATACATTTCACATTATCCTTGAATATTTTCATGTGATGCTCAAAAGGATACATCCAATGCGTACCGACTGTGCCACATATCTTTATCTTCCGTACTAAATGAACAACCATGTGAACCATTATATTAAAAAATGTTGGAGGGGAATACATTTCCAACTTTCACAGCACAACAACCTCTTTCTGCAGGACATCGAAATTGATTGTGGTCAATGGATTTCTGCCATTTGGAGCTGAAGAAAAAACAGATTCTAGTGATTGAATACCTTACATCACCCTCCAAAACTGCCTGAATAGCATCTGGTAACAGTTTTTTTGTATCAAAACATGACAACCATGAGATTTCAACCCACTCATCCAACAATCCTCTGTAACTTCCCTACTAACATTTGTCGAGTATCAAATAGGGACCTTCACTGATTTCAGACAATCACAAACAGAGGTTCTCTCCTCCTTCAACAATGTACAAGGTGCAGGGGGTAAATAAGTCATTTTTCCCTACATTTTTGGAGCTAGGTCACTTCTGATTCCCAACTCAACCAAGTCTAACCGGGCATTCAAACTATTTTTAATCTTCCACGAAATATTCAACAGAGTGCCTACCATACTTTCACAAACATTCTTCTCAATATGCATCACGTCCAAACAATGGCTAACCTCAAGATGTTCCCAGTACGGTAAATCAAGAAATAATAGACCTCTTCTTCCATTGACCATCACATTGTATTTTTCCTCTGCAGGATGTCTTATCTTCTCGTCAATTGGTATTTCCCGCTCTGAATGCCAACCCAAGTTCTTTGCATCATTTTGGTTTTCAAACAACCTTTTCAACCTTAGAAATATAGGAAGATACCACATACACTTCAACGAGACCTTCCTCTTCCTCTTACCCAAACACCCATCAACATCACTCTTCACACCCTTATACGTAGAACATTTGAACACAGGACATTCAACCACGTCTTTAAGATCACTGTCATACAACACACAATCATTACGAAATGTGTGTATTTTCTTATATTCCAAACCAAGAGGACACAATATTTTCTTTTCCTCATAAAAAAATTTGGTATCCCATTCCCATCTGGGAGCATATCCTTCATAAGCTTTAGGAGTGAATTATCACTGGCATTAGTTCAACCACTTGCTACCTTTAAATTGAAAACCTCCATAAAAAATGATATTTGGTATCCTTACTTTTACATCCTGGATATAATGGCTTCTCTTTTTCCTCTAGGAAGGCACTCAATATTTCAAGCTTCCCCTTGAAATCTCTAACAATGTCATCGAACATAGGATCAATGGTACAATTGTTTCCATCCTTGTCATCAAACCCACTAACCTTACGTTGTTCCTCTACATCCCCATGAAATGTCCAAACAATATAACCTCTGTCAAATTTGTTCTTCAACAAGTGATATTTAACAACCCACGTTCATCCAACCTCTCCCGACACAAGCATCGTTTGCATGGACAAAGTATCCTCCTCTTCCTACTACAGGCATAATCAACAAACAAATCTACAAAACTAATATATTCACCACTCCATCTAGTTGCACTTGGACACTTAAGCATTTTCGTTCTCCTTGCAAGAATAGACTCTCAATCCATTGTATCTAGATGTCATATTATAAAAACAAATCCATGATTCAATATCCACACATTATAAAATAAACATAACCATGTTCTTCGGAGATAAATATATATGTACCATCTATCAATATAAAGACAACCATGTTAACACACCCACAACATGACAAAAACTTTATTCAAGAAATAAACTCTCCCCATGCATGCATTAATGGTTGCAACCACTACAATTTTAATGAAAAAGTAAAGGAAAACTTACATTCATGGGCCTTCATGGTTTGGGGTGAAGCTCACCTTCCACAAAAACCCTCCATCAATGAAGAAAGAAGAGAGCTCAAAATTTGATTTCATTTTCGTGTGGTAGTTGGGAGCATTTAATGTTACATTTAGCACCGGTTTTTATGAATAGTGTCAAAAAACTGGTGCCAATAATTAAACAGGTACCACTTCCAAAACAATTCTGATTTTGGCATGGGTTTTAAAAAAAATGGTGCTAGGTTTAACACCGGTTTTCTATAGCACCAATTTTTTTAAAAACCGGCGACATTTTGTCGTCGATTTTACAACTCTAGACCGGTTTTAATAAACCAGTGCCATTTTAGCACCGATTTTCAAAAACCAGTGCCAAAATATCAGTGCTAGAGGTGGGTATCTATAGTAGTGATACACTAACCTCGCTGGTGCTCTTGAACGTACAATGGGTCTAACCTAACATTTTCAAGGTAGCAATACAAGCCTAGCACGATGGCATGTTACATATGAAACTACGGTGCATCATAGAACATACATATCATTCATCTTACAAGAATATAAAGCATAAATTAAGCACGAACATCATTGAACATGAAGAAAGGAAAATATAAGAATCTCAAAAAAAACATCATCTAGTCATGAATATAAATAATTCCTAAGTAGTGAAACCACTCCATGGACATTTAACCCAATAAAATTATTCGATTCAAGGCTATAGGCATAAACAAGGAATAATAAATGAGAAGAGAAGAGTTAGCCCCTTTTCTCTCTGTACCTACTCTTAGAATTGAAAATGAACTCCCTTTTTAACCCAAGTAGAGTAGAGGCTCTTTATACAGTAGGTGAAAATGTACCTTAAAAAAGCACAAAAAAAGTAAACCATAGCAGCCACGTCAGCACTGGCCGTGCAATAGCACACGGTCTGCACCACATAACCCATACAAAAATACACGGGCCATAGACTGGAGGCGTTCCTCGGTAAAACTAAGGGCACAATTCATAGAAAGGCGAGTGGGTTGCCAATTAGAGAGTGCTTCTAGCGTTCTGAGCAGTGTAGCCCGTGTAAAAACACACAGGCCATCATCTTGAGTCAACATCCCTAGTTTCTAAGTATGCGGATGCGCAATAGATTGTGGAGCGCTGACTGGAGGTTTGTCTTTTCACATTTTGGGCGCATGAGCTGTGCAAAGGTACAAGAACCGCGTTAGGACATAGTTACAACAACCATTGATTTGCCACGGGCTGTGTAAATTCACATAGGTCACTTCATTCTTCACTGTCTTCCGGACTTTGACTCATTTTCTTAAGCACATCCATCTACTTCCATGTTGATGCTCGTGGCCTTCAGCCTATTACCATCCTTGCAAATGACCTTCTACTATCTACTACCGTTTGGACGAATGGCCTTTTACACTGTCCAAAGTGCCTATGAGTAATCTATAAATAAATGCTCACAAAAATGGATTTAGACGCTCGTAAGGACACATAATCCATTTGATCTAAATTAATCTACAAAAGTAGGGAATTTAAATATGAAGACCACACAGTCATCTAAACCCTTCGCAATGCAACTCACCTAAATTTAGCAATGTACCATTCAAAAGATACCAAAAAGTGACGTTAAATGCCTTAGGAAACACATAAATTTGATGTCTCGTCAAATCCCCTACACTTAAATCTTTACTCGTCCTCGAGTAAACAAGAACAAGCAAGGATCTAAGCATAATATAGCATGCTAAGAATTTCCCCAAAACACCCAATATTTTCTTCTTACATGAAATGTCATCATCATACCCCACAAAGTTACAATTTACAGCCCTAAAGTGCTTCCTTAATACAATTAAGTAGATAGAGGTGAATTGGGGTCGTCGGCGAAGAAAAAGGACTTTCCTAAAGGTTCGTGCATATAAGGTGGATATAAATATATATATATATATATATATATATATATGTATGTATGCATGTGTGTGTGTGGATATACAGATATATAAAAGTAAGTAAAGAGGAGGGGTGGTTGGTTCTTCTAAGTTATGAAAGTAAGGACAAAATAACTTGAAAATGAAGACAATTAAGCTAATCATGCAATAAACTAAGAAAGATGATAAAATCAACAAAGACAAAGCCTTGGGGAGTATTTATTTCTACTTCCAAGCCTCTTATAGATCATAGAAACAGTCACATATTCATTCATATTAATTGCCTATGGTTAATGCTATCACTTCCATTTTGAAGAAAAACATTCCTTTCTTCTTAACAGTAATTCACAAGATCGATCAACGACTATTTCCAAACCTCATTAATGATCACATTAGACAAACACCTCCTAAATGTATTTCTTTAATGGCATCACACACAAAGAATCATAGATTTAATAACAAGTACAAGCATTCTACCCAATGTCTAGCCATTTAACCAAACAAAACATTTATTAGGTTTAACCTAGAGCAATCAACATTCAATATTCTACCTTTTAGTGCTACCTTAGGATAAATATGATAACAAACCGTATTAACATATTCTTCTAACAAGATTAACATCATTTACCCAATAAGAAGTTCTAATTGCATGTTCTTGGATTTTCATGCCAAGGAGATAAGAAATTTTACACTTTCTTACCACCCTAGCACTAAATCATGAAAACACTTCATATTCTCAAACAACCCATAGCATAAATGAAGTGAATATCAACATTAATGGCATGATAAATGCTAAGCAAGAAATGTTCAGGAAATTGTGAAATAGAGATTCTCACTACATGGGTTTGGAAGCTTCAATCAATTGCTCCAGAGTGATAAATTTAGCTACTAAAAATTATACTAACATTCATGGACAAATTCATATATATATATATATATATAATGGAACAACATGAAAAGAAAGAAGAACTCGGGGTTTGGAATGGAGAATTTTTGGCCAAGAGAAGAAGACATGATGTGGGGATAAGGTAGAGGCCATTTATAGTCTAATTTAGTTAAGAAAAAATCAAGGGGGTAGCAGAGGTGCGTGGGTGCAGGGGCACTCGGTTGGGAACGGCCGACATCCCCAGGTGCATGGGAAATGAAGCTCCCGGATAGGCACTGCCCACATCCCCACCTCATAGATGTACGCTTGGCACATGGGGTGCGGGATTTGCATACGATGGGGTGCTTCCCCTTTGCTATGGGGCATGTGGGCATGGCACCTAGGTGCACGGGCGGTTGCTCTTTTCTTTAACTTCTATGTGTTGCTACGGGTGAACCGCTGATCTGATTTGATAGCTTATGAAGTTGATTTTATAGCTCTCGAGAAAATGAATCCAATGGTAATACCATCAGAGGCTGATTCTTCTATGATCATTCCCATAACTCATTTCAAAATTTCATATCATAATTCATCTGTCTATTTTTCTTCCTTCTTGCCTTCTATCTTCTACCACATTTTGACTTATGGCCTTCAGTCTTCTACCATTCATTCAATTGGCCTTCACTAAAATATTCCTAAATTCTTATGATAAATATACAAATTAGGCTAACAAAAAGATATCTAGATGCTCATAAGGACCAAAAATCCATTAGACTCAAATAGGTTACAAAATGAAGGATTTAGATTCGAAATCCAAAAACGGTTATCTAAACCCCTTATGATATAAACCGACCTAAATATATCAATATTCCCACAAAAATAACAAATAAGGTGTTAAATTCTTAAGAAAATACATGCATTTGACGTCTCTAGCCCCCAAAAACATAAGAATCTTTCACACTCTCATATCCCAGAGAAATTACGACAATCAAACCAACTATCAAACCAAATAAAAGGCAAGGTTTTAATATGTGAATTGGTGAAGCTAGCTCACTCAATAAAAGAAGCTACCAAAAGACAAGCCACGAGAAGCATAGAATAAGTTTAGATTTCTCTAATTTTCGCTCATTTTGCCTAGGAGCCTTTTCGGGTTTCCATCCTAGCATCCCACAATTTTTTTCTTTTTCAAAGCTCACTTTTCTCTTTTTTCCACACCATTTGACCTCTCAGTATTGCATAGGTATTCAACCTATCCGGCCTTACCCATTGTTTTCTAAGTCGCCCTTTCGGGTTTTCGACTTAGCCAGGTATATTTTTTCATTTTAAAATTTTTTTGTAGCATAAAATACCCCGAAAGTAGGCTTCATACTACAATGAGAAAAAAACAAACACCACCCAAATGTTTGAACATCCCAAAACTATCGTAAAAAGGTGCCCTAACACCTATGAAATAATTTTTCAAAAGAAACAAACAAGACTAGTTTTCCAAAACAATGAGGGAAATAAAATAGGGAAAATATTCATCATCCATCAATACAAAACATACATAAAAGATAAGAGCAAAAGAGATGCCACCCAATAGTGAAAATGTTCCAACTCTCTCCCCCACACTTAGTTCATGTATTGTCCTCAATTCATGTGACCAAGGTAGGAAAGAGGTTGGAAAATACTCAAACTCCTAAACTCTATTAACCATACCTGGATCCACACCCCTCATCGTGCAGCTCCTAGTGAGGGAGATCATCTACAATGCTAGCAGCTCTCATCCGGTCAGCTATCTCCCGCATCTCGTGGTGGAGTAATCCCATGTCCATCTTAATAAACTGCAACTACTCATAAACCCCATAAAACCTGTAATATGCCCCTGCCTCATGATAATCAAACCTTTTAGCCAGGCGGCTCACATCCTGTTGGTTCCCAAAGCTGGAATCTTCCTAAGACTGCATCTAATCGAGCTCATATAGTGGTGGTTGGCTCCACAGGTCGCATGATAAAGTTGACTTTCTGAACCCTGAAGAACCATGCTCCTAGAAGGGGCGATACTGCAGATGATTCCACAAATGATACTCATGTTATAATGGAATGAAAATGTTGTGTCAGGAAGGCTAAAAATCTGGAGGCTCACGGCAGCTATATTTGCTCGACTCCCAGAATAAGTTAGTGTGGAGAAAAATGTTGTACCGTGTGGCTGTGACTCTCGAGAACCTTTAGAAATCTTCCCCACAGAATGGAAAGAGTTCTACTTTATGTGATTTGGGCCTACGAGAGGTGATGGTACGAATGGATGATCAGTTAGGGGAGGCTACATGAACTGATGGTCCACTTGGAGTGGTTGTGCCTTATGAAGGTGGATCTGATCACCATCAATGGGAACTCTATCATCCCCATCCTCCTCTTCCTACTTCTTTGGGCTAGGTCCCACAACTACTCTCGCACCCGAGTTAGGATCTATAAGCTAGTGCTAAAGTGAAAATGATGGTTTGAGCCTCATCTTCATACCCTGGGGAAACCTCATGAAGTTAGTGCCCTTGTAGTTCCAGTAGACTTGTTTACTCTTTATCTGACTCATCTTTGCCTCCACTAAGGTGCCCAAACTGATGTTGTATGGGGTATATGGGTTGTCCA
Source organism: Rubia balearica (assembly GCA_032355405.1). Classification (NCBI taxonomy): domain Eukaryota; kingdom Viridiplantae; phylum Streptophyta; class Magnoliopsida; order Gentianales; family Rubiaceae; genus Rubia; species Rubia balearica. Next base: position 3,443 of record JAULKJ010119074.1, on the reverse strand, counting down.
GTATGTCATCGTCCAGTGGGAGGCCAAAATAAGCAGTCGGGAGGGATATCATACCCTCAACTGCTATCTTTCCCCTCTTCTCTTGTGGATACTCGAGTACACTGGTAGACAAAGTACCCCGTGATATTAGGGCAGCAACCCCCCCGGTGCAGATTAACCATAACATCCGGCAGTCCTCATGGGTCGAAGTGGTGGTTTTTCCTTGGCCAAGTACCACGGTAGTCAGGAACCTTGCCACATACCTCAGCCCACAATGCACTATATCATTGTTCTTAATAGCCTTCCTCCGCAGTCATCAGGTGATGGTGTGCCAGAACGGTCCAAACTCAAATCCTAAGAATTCTAAGGCTTCGTTAGGCACTTCAATCATACACTTCCACCGGAAGCATGCAACGATATCTTTGTAAGTCATCGAACGGGCCTCATCCCCAAGATGGAACCTCACCACCTTATCCTTCTATTGGTCCCTTTCCTGATTGTGGCAAGGAACTCCAAATTATATTAAGATACGTGGGGGAAACCTTTTCAGGAAGTCCCCTAAAAAAATATTCTCGTCAAGAGAACCTTATCTTTTTTGTAGAACTCGAGGCCCTTAAGGAACTTCTTGTCCACAAACCACGTCTCTAGGATAGGGCTCCCTGCAAGATGCTCCCATCACTCTTAGTGTTCTAAACTGAATGTCCGTAATCTCATAGAGGGGGAATATGAGGATTTTAGTGCTCGGGTAGGTTTTGGGTCGCAAATGGTATGGTTCTATTGGAGGAAGAGAACGAGCCTTTTATAAAAGGCTCATGTTTGCTGAATGGTTATTCTGGGAAACATAGGAGGCATTCATGTGGTACGGCCCATGGCGCTTGAATGCCTCGTGCCATGCATGTGGAATGAGGCTTGACACAGCTAGTGCCTAGGATTTTTCCTCCAATTATTGTCGCATAATATTCCTATGCCCAACATGAAACTAAGTGTAATACTGTTCCAGCACAAAATTCAAAAACTATAATCTCTTAAAACACCACCAATTTTGATAAACATTCCAAAAATCACATGAAAAAAATACAACTTACTTAAAATTCATAAAGGCACTATTTCTTTATTTTCGTCCTGGAGGCATAGTTTTTATGCATTTTCAATACTAAGAAAAATTCACCTGTGGGTCTCCGAAATCACCATCCGTTTTGGACTTTGGTCTTAACTTTGTTTTGGACTTTGGTCTTAACTTTGTTTTATCATTGTTCTTAATAGCCTTCTCCGGAATCACCATCCGTGACTCTCTCTACCTACTCTTAGAATAAAAAATGAGCTCCCTCCCTAACCCTAGTAGACTAGAGCCTCTTTATATAGTTGGTGAAAATAGGCCTTAGAAAAGCCCAAAAAATGGAAACCCTAGAAGCTACATCAGCACAGGCACACAGCCCATGCAAAAGAACATGGGCTGCGGACTGAAGGCATTCTTTAGCCAAAATAAGTGTGTGGGCCACTGACCGGATAGTGCTTCATGTGGTCTTAGCAGTGTGGCCCGTAAAAAATAACTTGGGGTTCCGTCTGGAGTTAACATCCTTGGCTTCTAAATACGCAGCCGCACAATAGGTTGCGGGGTGCAGACTGAAGATCTTTGTCTTCACATTCTGGGTATGCTGCTAGCAGTGCAAAGGTACATGGCCAACGTCAGGACTTAGTCGAAGTAGCTCTTGGTTAAGCACACACTGTGTAATATACATGGATTTTGTCGGTCTTAACTTTGTTTTGGACTTTGACACTTTTCCTTCGACGCGTCCATTTACTACCACATTTATAATTGTGACCTTCATTCTCTACTACCATCTTTGTGAATAGCCTTCTATATAGTCTGGAGTACCTACGAGAAGTGTACAATTAAAAGCTTACAAAATAGATCTAGACGCTCTTATGGACATAGAATCCATTAGATTTAAAGTTAGCAACAAAATGAGGGATTTAAATATGAAGAACAAAAATGGTCATCTAAAATTTGCATACACCCTACGGGGTCACTAATAACACAAACCTTTTGGGAGATAAAATCAACCCACGGAGGGTTTCACAAAGATGAGAATTTATATTGTTTCTCCCGTGCTCACTACAAACTTCCAAGGGGTAGCAAGTGAAAATTCTAGGGTCTTCCTCATAGATGTTAGGATTCAAAAACTAACTATGCGAAACTGGCAATCAGTTATCACCCAGATTGTTTGTCAGGAAAAGCTAGTGTAGCAAACATGGTTTGGGGGCATTTGCCTATACATTAATTAACAAGCAAAGAAAGAGAATAAATTATATTGAGTTAACACTTGGGATATTTGCGTAACATGACCGGTATATGATTTTGATCCAGATTCTATCAAATTCAAGACATATAAATCTATCCCAATGTGTATGTCACATAGTGTGGTTGATAGTAAATGATTTTCACCTTTATGCATTTGTTAACCAATAAATTTGACACATTTATTATCATATTTTTTTTGGTTGATTGCTAGTTTTAGTTAGGTTTACACGACAAATGGTTTAAATGACCATTATTGGTTTTCTTATATAAATCCTGAGTTTTGTAGACTTAATTTGATCTAATAGACACTTTGTCCTTATAAGCACCTAGACCTTCTTTTCTAAGCTTATTTGTAGGTGGTTCGTGAGGATTTCGGCATCATATTGAAGAAGGTCATCTATGAGGGAGGTAGAAGATATTCGAAGGCCATTCACAAGGATTGTAGTAGACAAGAAGGCCACCAACTTAAAATTTGGTAGTAGAGAAAATTAAGTCAAAAAAGGATGAGTTGAAGTTAAAAAGGGTCAAAAACATAAGGCGCCGTCAACTGGCCGAACTAACTGGTCGGCCGATCGGCTAGCATAAACAAACCGCCCAGCACAACGATCAACTAGCATGACCAGTGCCAGCCAATACTGGTCGTGTCACATCACCTTGGCACGGAGCGTGTCACAATGGCCGGCCTGTATTTTAAAATTTTCTCTAGCATATAAGTATGGACGCAGACCATGCCATTTCACATGGTCCATGTCACTTCAACTCAAAAATGCAAAAACCAGCACACGGGATGTGAAAAATAAAATGGCCTACACCTTTCAACTAAGAAAAAAGTGCTTCCAACCAACAGTCCACACCAAACGACACGAGACGCATGATCACAAGTTCAAAATAGAGCTCCAACTAACGACCCATGCCAGCTTACGTGACCCATGCCAGACCAGTCAAGCAGCACTGGCACAAGGTAGAAAGACCCAGTCCTGGGCGTGCGGCCCGTGTCAGCATGAAGCAAGCCAACTGGCATGGCCCATGCCATTTTCACTTGGCCATGTCAATTACTGTTGCTAGGTACTTTTAGGCTCATTTGGGCCTTTTTCAAGGCCCAAGTTTCTACTACTATATATATGAACCTTTGTCTACTAGGGCTTACGTTTATGCTAAATTT